>NDXB01016643.1:43850-140170 GCA_002631895.1 Agapornis roseicollis
CTGCTTCCTGCTTTCTTTAATGTTAGCTCAGTAAAGCGAACAGTGGAGGAGAAGATTTTCTATAGCAAGATTGATTTGAATTCAGATCTGATACTTCTGGAATTGGCTTGAAAAGCATCAGCTTTAGTATTTTGGACACATCCAAATCCATTTTCTCTTCACAAGATTAACCAAGTGAAGGATCAGAAGGAATATTGTTTTGAAGTGTTAATGGAATAATGGTGGTGCAGGAAAGGGGGATGTCACGTGCAGGCTGGGTCTGTGCACTTGTGTCTGTGACGTGGGGAAGTCAGCGAAGAGCCAGGTGAGTCCAGGGGCCACAACTGGAGAGCTGTCAGAGTGGGAGGAGATCCTCAGGGGTGTCGGTGGAGTCTGAATGGTGTTTGGATAGCAGACGTGCGGATAGTTGAGCAAGCTGCTCCAGTGGAAGGTGTCGCTGCTCGAGGCAGGGGTTGGAACTGGGGGAACTTTAAGGCCCCTTCCAACACAAACCACTCTGCAATCCTGTGATAGTTGACCCTCTTATTACAGGTACAATAAATCACGGGAGGAATCCACTGTCTCCTTATCTCCATGATCCTTGAGTCTGTCCTTTGCCAATAGGTCCCACCCCAACTCTGGTTTGGGTGTCACGGGCACAACCATGGTCTGAGGTTCCCAGGAAGTGCCTCGTTGTGCCAGAAGGGGCACTGACTGATGAACATCAGTCTTGCCACAGCATCTTGTTTGTTTTCTGTAGCATCTTTACAAATATTTGTGTTTAAAGCTTTCTCATTAGAGCTAATGACAAGTAATATGCACAAGGAATCATTAGCAGAAAATGAGATTATTGCATCTTCCATTTAAAATGATTTAAGTCAGTATTCTTGACAAATAAAGCAGCTGACCTTTTATTAAAGGGGATGATTGGTGTTAGTAATTAAAGTGAGACACGCAAAATGGAACACATCTTCAAAGTGTCCCTGTGCAATCTGTCTTTTCTTGCCTCATTTGAAAACCTTTCTTGCTTTATCAAGGTTGCTCTTCTTAGGATTCTGGGTAACCAAAGTATTTTACTGCTTAGTGAAGTGAAAAGTGATTTCTCGGCCTTACCCCTAAAGTTGTTGGAGACACACGGGCTTCTCACAACATGAGAAATCCACTTTGTTGAAGCACTTTTGTAATTTAAAATGCATTCCCCAGGTGTTGTTGGAAAGAAAAGTGATTGTAGATCATGGTCTAGAAGCCCAGGAGCTGACACACGAGAGGTCCATTGCTGTAAATAAGTGTATTTCCAGCTCTCTGGAGCTCTTCATTCTCCCCAGGGCATGGCAGCTGTACAAGTGAGCCATGTGAAGGTGATGCTGCAGAAATCCCTATTTCCATTCAAAGGCAAAACACATATGGCTGAGTAAGCTATGTGCAGGACAAGGAGCCAGAATGATAACGTCAAGGATATTTGCTCATTATAGTTACAAAGCAGTAATGTATTTTTAATGAAATCAGCAGTTTAAATAACTGGAGTGTTTGACTTCCAAAGGCTGGGAAGTCACCAGCCTGATTTTGCTTCTACAGTATTTGTATTTTACAGTGTATGTAAATTTAAATCGCTACAGATAGAGGAGTCGTTGATGAACACTGCCTTTACTGATTCTCATCTGGTTCTCATGTTGTAAATCAAATACACTTAAATGTGTTTGTGTTCATGAATTAATTCATTTCTGTCATAGGCTTACAGCAGTGTTATAAAACCAGTGTTCCATAATCCGTTTCTGAAGTTTAAGATGGTGAAATCTTGATGCCATAGAAATGAGAGGGGATGGGATTTCTGATTTTATAAGTAGTGGAAATCTTTGTTACTTACATTAGAAACCCATGGGCTTTCAGTCTTTGAACGAAAAGGAAAAAGTTTTTCTCTCTTCCTTGCCATCCTTGCTGGAGTGCACCAGAGCAGTACAATAGATGTTCTGTACACAAGTAAAAATACCCAACTCTTTCCTGCCTTCTTCAAGAAGAACACCAACAATAAAATGATATTGCATTAATGCAAGCCAGTCATCACAATGAATTTCACATATGAAAGAACTGAGTATTTCCTTTGGCTGGCTGAAAGTTCTGCTTCAAGAGCTTTCCGTGCTCTGGTGACCAGGCAGTTAACACTGATGGTGATGGAACCCGCTATCACCAGGGAATTGCTGTAGTCTGGTGCAGTTTTCCCAGGAGCTTTGTGACATCCCTTTGGACTTGGGAGTGACCATGTGTGATCAGCTCTGGACTTGCCCAGTAGCCAGGATCAGAGCCCCAGCCCCAACTCGGGCTTTTTAGGGCTCCTCAGCTACTCTGCCCTTGATAGGTGAAGGTTTGTTTCCAGTGTGTTCTCCATTGTCTGCTTTCTGCCTTCACTTTCATATAGAACTAAGTTTAATTGGTATGGACAATGAGTAAGTTTGTGTGAAGGGAAGTTGGACTCGGAGGCCTTCAGAGGTCCCTTCTAACCTAAATCAGTCAGTGCTCCGAATTCACGTGGCTTTCTTTTCCAGCAGACTCCAGGGAATTGTTGGCCTTCATTTCCCTGCAGTAGATGCTAACCGAGGTGTTGAAGGTCTGAAGTTGTATGCTGGTTTCCCGGCGGTGTCCAAGCCCGCTCAGGGTCAGTCACAGCACCCGGATCATGTTTTACCAGCTGAGATTGACTGCTGCTCTTACCCTTGCCTCAGTGTCAGGTTTCGCAGTGGTTTTCCTAAGAGATGCCTGGAAGCCAATTGCTGTGGAGTGCTCTGCCTTGCTGGAAGAGGCCAGACCTCACCAGGGCAGGGGAGAGCTCAGCCTGGGATCAGCAGGGCCTGGAAGCACTGCTCAGAGTTCCTGTCAGTGGAAATACGAAGCAAGTCAAAAGCTGAAAGAAAAGCTTTTTTTATAACCACAGTCCAAACAGTGCAGTAAATTATTGAGGAGGCTGTGGGAGCCGAGGCATGAAAGGGCTTCAGAGCCGGTGCATCTTCCAGTGATGCATTAAGGCTGGCTTGGATTTCGAATAGGAAAACAGACCTCTCGGTTCCCTCTTGTGGCTTTTTTTTTGGTGAGTTTTTACTCAAAAAAAATCAATAAATAAAATAAATAAAATAAAATACATAAAATAAAATAAATAAAGTAAAATAAATAAAATCAAACCGGATTTGGTGAGCACCCTATAGAGTGGCTTTCCATAAATTAAGGTTCATTTTCTTACGGCCTTTGGCCTCCAGCCATTGAAACCCTGGTTCTCACTGACTTCCCTTTCTGCATAAAGCAGTAGTGGCCAGAGTTTAACTCATTTCAGCATGGATGAAGACAGATGCCTTTGTCTAAGACTTGCCTGAGTGACTTTTATGTCTTGTTTCAAAGAGAATTGGGTCAATATTGCAGAGTAACCACTTTTTGAATTCCCTTTTTTCCCTTTAGGCACTTTAGGTGTCATTTTTAAGCTTACCACTAACGTGCTCTACACTGTAGCGCTTTTCAGCGGCGAGATGAACACTTCTCTTGAAACTTCGTGAAATCCGGTCTTGTTTTCTGTGCCACCCAAATTTTCCATTTCCTTCGCACAAATGATGGGGAGTTTTGGTAAAATAGGTAAAAGGTTTTACTTGTTTCAGAGCCAGAGAGAAGAGATTCCACAGATGCTCATCTGGGCTCAGATGAAGGCTGTGCCTTGTAGCACTAGTGAAGCAGTACATCTGACTTTGGATTCTCTTGGATTAATTTCGGAGGTGATACTTGACACTCCGGAGCTCAGTGCATTTTCACTTGACATGCACATAAACAGTCACAAAGCTGTTGCTCAGTCAGAGGTGATTGCACTGAATGAAGAGCACGGGGTGAATAAATATGATGAGCAGTTGCTCTAAGGCGACCTGATATAGCTCCAGTGTTGTCAATGAAACCATAGTAATTTAGGTGATTTAGAGGGAGAGTAGGTCTAAACCATGAAATAATGATCTGAGTAAATAGAATTTCTGCTCAGGAGGGTCCTGTCTCCCTGTGTAACTGCAGCTCAGTCACACGCTGAGCGCTGTGTGTGCCAGCTCCTGAGCAAACTCAAACTGGTGTGTTCAGGTCCTTGGGCTATCTGTGAGAGGATGTGAGGATTTGGTGCCCAAGGTGGAGTGTTTTGACTGTGGTGTGCAGAGCAGAGATGCTCATCACTGAGCACAAGGTGGAGGGAGAGGTAGATGTGCACAGCAGTGTGGGGTTTGGCATCCCAGGTTCACCACCTGCACATTCTTTTGTTTCTGTAGAATCATAGAACAGTTCGGGTTGGAAGGGACCTTAAGCCCCATCCAGTTCCAACCCGCCTGCCATGGGCAGGGACACCTCACACTAAACCAGGTCACCCAAGGCCAGGTTTGACACAGGGGCTTGGAGCAACCTGGTCTATCAGAAGGTGTCCTTGCACAGGCAGGGGTTGGAACTGGATGGGCTTTAAGGTGCCTTCCAACACAAACCAGGCTGGGGTTCCATGATTCAGGACTAGCTTGGTCTGCAACGTTCTGGAAATCAATCGCTTCATTGCATGTACAAAATTACGCTCTTTCCTCTCTTCTTCAAAAGGCCCCTGTGAGGTAGAAAAAGCATCATGGAGTTAACATTTTCACACCGAGTATTTTCTGTTACAGTTAGCAGCTGGTTTAGTTTATCCAAGTATGGACTCACGCTTTCTTTTACACTGCTAATGAGAAAAGCATTCATTTTGCTGTGACGAGCTGTAACAACATCTCTTTGGAGCCCTGAAGGAGGATGAGCTTTTTGTCATGAACAAGCAAGGAAGATACAGCAATATTAGGACAGTACATTTTGTGCAGAGATACAGCTGGGGCCTGTGAGTAGTGCCTGGGTTTCTAATACAGCACCCTTTCTCTAAGCTGCATGGGAAAGTGCCTCATTTTCTGGCAGTTCAAGCTGGAATTGGGGCTTGTACTTAGTTGTGGAGTTTCTCTATCGAGCACCACCACATATTTCTATGATCTTTTGCATGTGTCTCAACTGAACCTGGAGCAGATTCGTGTTCTTCCCTAATGATTTATGATGTTCATTATGTTTCTGTGCTGCACTCCAGAGCTGTGGTGGGACATCTCTGTGGTGAGATAGCTCACACAACTGGGGTGCACCATGGTGAGGCCCCCCTGCAGTGCTGGGTTCAGCGCTCGGCTCCCCAGTACAAGACAATGTCTCTGCTCACTTGCATCCCAGTCACTAAAACTGCAGGAGTTTAAAAGGCAGAATTGTGCTTATATAGCTGGATTTTATTTACACAAAGCACAAGGATATGCATTAAATATAATGCCAGGGCAAACCATCCTTTCCCTGGGCAGAAATGTGTGTACAAAGCTGGTTGCTTCCTGTGTCATTGTCACTTACAGAACCAAGATGAAGGGCACACATCCAGGATCTCATAGCTTGTCAGTGTTGTTTGTTTTGTGCATGTTTTGTTCAGCCTGGAGAAGGGATCAGCATTCCATTATTGCTCTGGGACTGTGAACTTCTATAAGAAACAGTGGAGTTTTTATGGCTGAGGTTAGGAGGGATGCAGGATGAAGTTTCCAGAGACGATGCAGAGTAAGCCTCTGTGATTAGGGCTCCTTGTCTTAGAGAAAATGAATGCAAAGAGTCCTTGTTCCAGGAGGTTTTCAGCACAAAGAAAAAGATATGGATGCACCAGAGATGAGAGGGGAAAGGAGAAGGACTGGGGGTGAACTGATTGCTCAGTCAGGGGTGATGGGATGGAGAAGCCCTGAGCAGAGCTAACTGCAGGATCTGTGTGGAGGGTAGAGGGGGGGACACAGTGGGTGAGTGGTTGTGGGTGGGTTGTGTCCTGCCCATGGGGGAGCTGCACTGAGCAGCTCCCCTGGGTGGCTGCAGGAGGTGGCCACAGGGCTTGGTTTCCCCTTCCTCTTTGCTGTCATAGCCTTTAGTCCATTGAGATGCAGCGCTGCTCCTAAGTCCTTCATTTAACAAGATCCAGTGGGGAAATGTGTGGGAAGACGGGGGGCTGGATCAGGGCTCTGTGCTGGAGCCCCCTCCTACCACTCGTAGGCCAGTCATAGGGCCATTGGTCACACACAAATGCATGTCTTTAGCTGCAGTTCTGGCTGCCTTCAGTGGTGGGACCCGTGGGGAAGGCAGGAGTACAGACACGACCTGCACTCCACAGGGCAGATGCCTTTTGTGGAGGGAGGTCTGTGTGTGCTCTGCACTCCCAGGGAGCGCTGGGGCACTGGACGCGGTCACATCGCTCTGATTGCCTCGGAGATTCCAGCTCCTGTTTCCATGGGAGATGGTGACTTCTGATCCCGAGAACTTGAGCTTAGACATATTAATGGTGTTTGGTTCTCCTGCAGTAACTCCATTAACTCAAGCAGGTACGAGGCGAGTGCAAGCTCTCTGCAGGGACCACATCCCACATCCCTGGGATGGTGCTGCACCAGGAGATAAGAGATGGAAAAGGGCTCATATGCCCTGAGAGAGTCAGGATGCAGCATGTGTTTTGGGAAAGAATACACGTGTGTTTAAAACTTGCACACCCAAACAACACCAACAGTTAAAAACTCCCTAACCCTTTCAGTGGCTCCCTCTTGGGGAGTCCCTTTTGGATAATCTCCTGGGAGCAGGTCCCCAGCATCACAAGCTGGCCCACATGAGTCAGCTGCGTTTTGTTTTCTGTGCACTGCTAAAGAAGCTTTTCATTCCAGATGAATGGCCAGTGACGGAGGTCTGCAGCTGCCTGGCTGTAACGATGTTGTTGGGTTTGTTGAGTTGTGATGTAGTGAAATTCAGGGTTAAAAAGCGCTCGGGGACCAGTTTTCTGCAAGGGGGTTCTCCTCAGCCGACAAATAAATTTGGGCATTTGTGATAGAAATTGAAATATCTTTTTTTTTTTTTTTTGAGTTTTCTCCTCTGTTCAAAGTGTGGCTGGTTTCTAAAATCCTTTATCTCAGTTTTTGTCTGGATTTTGTTCTGTTTGAAACCCCAGTCCTAGGTAGGAGATGTGTGTGTGTATTTGACCTTTGTTATCTTATCACATAGGTGTTTAACTAATGTCCTCCTTCATAAGGCATATGAGCACCTTAGCTATAGTGGTCCCTCTAGAAGTAGAGGGAAGAAATGCAGGAAGAAACCAACCAAACCATATGCAGTACTGCATGCAGAAGCTGGAGGAGCAGAAATCCTTTGACTGTTCCAGTGGTACTTGAACCCAGGTCTATGCCTGGGGCAGGGTGTCAGGCTTCTGAAGTGGACCAGAGAAAGAGATTGTCTCTTTTGCAATGCAGATGATGAAAATGGGGTTATCCATTTTCACATATCCAGTGATGATGTTGAGGGATAAAATTACCTTTTCTGGTTTTGTGAGATTCCAGCAGTGCTGAGAAATGGCATGTGAAGGGCCATTCAAAAGCATCGCTGCTTGTCCCTGCTGCTGCAGACAGACACCCTCTTTCATGGGCACCAGGTTCCGTGTCCAGCCAGGAAAGCTGTGTCTGGGGATGGCAAATGGATGATTGTCCTTCTTGGCAAATTATAGAATCATAGAATGGTTTGGGTTGGAAGGGACCCCAAAGCTCATCCAGCTCCAACCCCCTTCCAACCTTCCACTGGAGCAGCTTGCTCCAAGCCCCTTCAGCCTCACTTGAACCCCATGGGAATGCTTCAGCTTCTCTTGCTTGTGGTTTGCACCATTGGAAAATTGATGTTTCACCCCCAAACCACCCCAGGGAAAGACAGTGGTTCCAGCCTGGCATCAAGTAAACCAGTTCTCTTCTTCTGCATGCACCCCAAATGAGCTGCAGCTTTGGAAAATCCATTTCTTCCTCTTTTCTTCTGTCTCCAAATGCATTTGCTTTTTTGTTTAACTTCTTTTCCCAGCTGAACACTTTAGAAAATTTGAAAGTGTTTTTGATATGCTATTCTAGTGAGAAAAGTTATCACCAAATGGCCTGTTCTTTTAGCAGTAATATTGTTCATGCATCAGCACCTGCCTCTCCATCCATGGTCGCAGCTGGTTTGCGCTGAAAATGGGAATGAAGCTGTGATGGTCTCAGACCCATCCAATTGTGTATTGCATTATTGCAGCCATTGCTGCCTGTCCTGGATGTGGGGCAGCTTCCCAGGAAGGGGATAGCCTGTGTTTGTGAGGATGTTGAGCTGCTTTTGCTTAGAAACACTAAAAGGGAGGGATGGTTTTTGTAAGGATTTCAGTGTAAAATTCCCCTAAAAGGAGGAACCTGCAGGGCTGTGCTGCGGTAGCATCAGAGCGGGTTTTGCTGCAAGCTCCATTGTAGAATACAGCAGTGCTGCAGGCTGAATAGTATTTTGACATAGAATATAATAAAATATGAATATTATTTTGGCAAGCAAGGTGTGAGGAGCTGATGGTGAGTGCCGAGTGGTGGCAAAACTTTGAATTTTAATACATTTATAGTAACTTATATTTTTTATAACTCTCTATGGAGAGGGGCTTGGGACAAGGGCCTGTAGGGCCAGGCCAAGGGGAATGGCTTGAACCTGCCCCAACAGGGGAGCCTGAGCTGAGCTCGGAGGCAGAAGCTGTTCCCTGTGAGGGTGCTGAGGCGCTGGCCCAGGGTGATGGCCCAGAGAAGCTGTGGCTGCCCCATCCCTGGCAGTGCTCAAGGCCAGGTTGGACACAGGGGCTTGGAGCAAGCTGCTCCAGTGGAAGGGGTCCCTGCCCATGCAGGGGTTGGAGGAGCTTTAAGGTCCCTTCAGCACAAGCCAGGCTGGGGTTCTGTTTTATTGGAACAACAGTAAGTGTGGGTTGTTCCTGCTCTGAGGAGCAGGCCAGGTTTATTAAAGCAATCTAACTGTGTATAAAGGAGGCAGATATTTGTAGAAATGCTGCAAGGAGGAGCTGGGCTCACGGTGCCCAACCCTGGGAAAAAGTAATTTCTAAGTGTAATCTAAATTCTTTCTCTCTCTGCAAGGTGTTTGATATTCCTTGGAAGTTCAGTTGATCAAGGAACTCTGCTTAGGGTTGAAAACCCTCTGAGTGGTTTGTGCAAACAGATCCTGTAGATGACTGATGAAATTGGGATGTTGGCTCATGCCCTGTGTCAGCCAAGCTGCACCATTAGAGGCTTTCCTTTGCTTCTGCATCCCTTTGTGTATTCATCTCGTGCTGGGCTGGGGGAATGAACCAAGGAAATGGCAGGAATCAGAGGAGATGACTTTTTCTGTGCATAGCAAAGAATTGAATCTGGCTTGCTGACAAGGATCCTGATTCTCTTCTTCTGGATGAAGGTTTTGCCCCGTTCCAAATTACAGACAAGTCATCGGTAAGGACAATAAGTGCTCTGTAGCAGCAGTTACAGCACAGAGGTATTTATACGTGACATACAGCTCTTCTGGCAGTTTGCCCAACTGCCTTGCTATAAAACACAGGTTCTAAAACCTAGAGGATTTGCCAAGTGTTAGTTATTAAAAAGAAAATCTTTGGATTATTGACTAAGCCACTAATTACTGATTTAGTTACTCTTGAAAGCATGTCCTTCGGATGAATGGGGGTTTGGATGCGTTCAAGAAATTATTGTCCTTTATTGAAAGGTATTATTAATCTCCCATCACCATTTAAATGTCAGAATCTGCAGTGAGCCAGTCTTGGTATTAAAGATAGTGTCCACGTAGTGAATTCTTACAGCAGGGGTTTCTGTTGTGAATACCTAATGTGTGTATTTATCAATAGTCCTGTAGCACGTGGCGTTGAAGATGAAAACCCTTATCCCTGCGTATCCTCCGTGTACCCTCCACAGATCCATGACTCAGTATCTTTTTTGGAATTAAGCTGTTAGAAATTGGAGAGGAATAGAGAACATAGACAGAAAATCAGCCCCTGAGAGCATCCTACTTTGAGATTCTATGAAAGGAAAAAGGGAAGGTTGACAGTGAGGAGTCAAAATTTTTAGGCAGATATTAAAAGAGATTTAGACATCCTCTTTGACAGAGAAAGGTGTCTGAAGTGTGAAACAGATGATCAGATGCAAGGACTAAATCTGCCAAGCCTTGGTGATGGTATTAAGATACTGTCTGTCTCCAAGTGGAAGCTCAACATGGTGATAAACCTGGAGAGCTCCAGGATTAAATTTCCAATCAGGGCTTGCACTGAATCCTCCTCAAATCATATTCAGTGTTTAGATTTGCCTTAATATAGAGTATTTTGCCCTTTTAATTTGCATCTTCTGCTTGTGCAGGGAGTATGGGATTTTTCTGTCCTTGCAATACTGCTTATACTGTCCCTGACTATAAAAATCTGGATGACTTACTCCATCTATCTGTATTTTACTGATGTAAAAGACACAGCTGCTAATGCGGAGGTAGACTAGTCTTTGGTTTAGAAATGGTCTCATACTGCAAAAAATGGGGAAGGATCCAGCAATGCGGTAGTTAAAACATTGTGCTGTATCTAGGGGAATTGCTTTGTTGTTCCTGCATAGTTTGTAACTCTTTTGGTGGGGTTACTGATGTGCTGCACTAGAGGATTTGGCCCCATATATGGGTTTGATTATGGCACTGAGATGATGGGAGTTAAAATACAATGGCATATTCCTTTAAGATTTTAAATGCAACAGTCACTATCTCGATAGGCCGCATTGTTTCATGCATAGTACCTTTTTAATCTGTTGTATATTTTTAGACCTCAGATTCCCGAAGAAGTTAAATTCTGCCCTAGCTCTCATGTCAATGTACTCTCAATATACTCTTACACTTCAGACACATGGCAGGACATGGGCTGAGTGGAACCATGTTGTCTCAGAGCCAGTTCTCACCCTACCTCTTGACCCCAGCTCTATGTTCTCATCTGCACACACTCCGATAAAAGCCAATTTAGAACTCCTCAATACTCAGATGTTTTCCCAGGGTCCGCTGAATGACTCGTGTAAGACTAAACCACAATGTATGTGCTTTGAAGTATTTCATTTAACATCAGAAGAAGAAATTCCAGGCTGGGAAATGTGCAATGATCAAGCAGCTCAGTCAAATGTGACCTAAGATTTGCCTCATATAGGCTCAGAAAATTCTGTCCTTTTAATCCAATTCTCTTTCTCTGCAGTTACTTTGAAACGTGGTTAGTGCAAAGATTTTCCATTGCAATCACTTAAACCACGATCATTAATGGAGAAATCTCAGCCAGGATTCCTTTTCCATTATGCATTCCTTGAAAACCCATAATGAATTGCCTGTTCTTCCCCAGTCCAACTGTGTCAGCCCCAGAGTCAGGGTCTGTCCAGGTTGAAAGGCTGCTTCCTCCTGACAGACGGGAGGTTCACTGGTGATGCAAATTAATATTAAAAGAGGACAAATGAATGGCAGAGAAAATCTTGACAATCTTCTCAGCCTTGGACTCTCAGCTGTGGACTTTAAATGCCTATTAAATATGAATTGCAGCTAGGCAGACTGTTGAAGGCTTCAGAGCATTGATACATGAAGAGAACAAGCAGATCCAGCTGACAGGCTCACAGAGGACAGGCCAAAGCATTTTGGATACCACCTGGATATATAAATCTCTTTCATGCAACAGTGGTACTGGGGTAGGTTAGGGTTTAGGGTAAGGTACAAAATTGTAGTCACTATTACTCAGTTAGTACTTACTGCATGTGACAGGTAAGTTGTTTTACAAACATGCGTGCATTTAGCACTAAAATTAAACACAGAAACTGAGCTAATTACCATTAGCAACCCAGCACCTTGCGAATGCTTCATAGAGTCACAGCCTGGTTTGTGTTGGAAGGACCCTTAAGGCTCACCCAGTTCCAGCCCCCTGCCATGGGTAGGGACACCTTTCACCAGAGCAGCTTGCTCCGAGCCCCATCCACAGCATTGGTTTTTCTACTGAACTCTGCATTTTCACTCCAGCTGAAACTTTCCTTTCCTGTGCTGGGATGAGGCAGTGTCACAGGCTCCCTTGCTCTGCACAAGGAGTCTTGGCTAGTGCATCTGGGAGGAGAGTGCTCCTGTGGGAGCATTCTTTGGTGGTGAAGGCAGTGTTTGCCCCATGTGGAATGGTTCCCCCGTGCAAGGCATCGAGTGCATTACTGCTTCAAGAGTGTAATAAATACATGGCTTGAGTCAGGTTGCATATACTATGCAGGTTATAAATGTGGCAGTAAGGGACTCTCCATGAGAAGTGTAGGACGGGACAGACGGAAGTGCTCGTTGCAGGCAGTTACTGCACGTGATGAATTGCCGAGCTCCAGTTTGTATTTCCTGAAATGCCTTTCTGCAGTGTGCTGAAGGCAGGAGCCGTTCCCTCTGCTTGTGCATACATGTGTACCCCAAAGAGGAAAGCAGAATCGAGGGGCTCCCGGATTTCTGCATGGGGAATTGTGCAGGGGAGCACAGGAAGGGATTTGGGAGTGGTGATGCGCAATGTGGGATACCATCAGGATGCAGGTTCAGCCTAGCTGTGCTGCGTGCACATGCACTCTATCAGAGCATGCTTTCAGCCCAGCATCAGAGACTTTCAGACATGCACATAGTCAAATCCTGGGGTTTTAACTACTTTTCCAAGTCAGAAAGAGAAATTTGCCCACAGAAATCCACTATTACGATGATTTCAAGACACGTTCAAGTATCCCATCTTCAACAATTCCTTTTTTCATCTGTTTGTGACGAGGACTGGTACTGCACTGACAGATCTTGTTCTTGGCCACAGCCTGCTTTAAGAAGATTGTGAGCTGGGAGTATTGATGTTGTTATTTGTGTGATGTCCAGAGCTGCTGAGCTTTTGGTTCAGCTCAGTGACAATGGTAACACAATCTGCTCCATCTTTTACATTTATCTAAATGCTGACAACCAGCACATGTTATAAACTGACACATCTCTCGCCTCATTTCCCTCTGTGCCATCTCACAAAGGACAAGTGCAGGTCACATGAGTGACATGGTCAACAGGCTGTGTCATTTTCCATGAGAAGCGATCAGCATCCTGCCTCATCAGACCTTATTTCCTGAATGAATTCAGAACTCCTTAAACTCAGGTAGCATTTCCTGTACGACCGTACCACCTCACGGACAGTGAGAAACAGCCTGTCTTTTGTTTGTGACTTCATGGGGCCCCCAGGGCTGAAGGAAACCAGTGAATTTCCAGAGGGTTGCAAGCAGTTTTCATAGCACTGCCCTTTTGGGATTACAGTCCTCAGTGTCCAGCCCAGGGAAGCAAAGGCCAATTCAGGGGGTGCCAACTGCCACTGGCACAGCAATGAAAAGCAGCTTCTCGGCTGTGTGTGTCCTCCCTCCTCTACCTCTGCAGAGTCAACAGCTTCAGGAGCCCCGCTGCAGGAGCCCTGGTCCACCTTCCAGAAACAGATGTGAGAATGAGTGTGACCGTGGCTGCCCCATCCCTGGCAGTGCTCAAGGCCAGGTTGGACACAGGGGCTTGGAGCAAGCTGCTCCAGTGGAAGGGGTCCCTGCCCGTGGGAGCAGGGGTTGGAGCTGGAGGAGCTTTAAGGTCCCTTCCAACCCAACCCAACCAGCTGGGATTCTGTGGTTTATAATGCAGGTGTGAAATCCTCCTACATGGGGAGGTGCAAAAGAGCTCCTTGATCTGGTGAGGAGGAATTACTGATGCGAGTGAGTAAACCACACGTTGTCAATTAGGAATTGAGCAGACTTTGGTAATGGCAAAGGTGGAAACAAAGCTCCACAGAAGTGCATTCTCCATCTCCTGTTGCCTGCTGCTCAAGTGTAGGGGCTTTTCTGAGGGTGTGGGATGAGTTTCCTGGATTGAAGAGGCCTGGGCTGTATCCAGTGTCCTGGTGTGCAGGTTATGACATATTCCCTGGAACTGCTTTAATGGTAGTAGTTTAACTTACAGACTCCCCAGTGCTGGTAGCGTATGTGCAATCTCTATCCCAGATAATGCTGGAAGGACAGAGGGATGCCACAGTGGCCCACTTTGACATGAACTCTTTCACCATCACCCTCAAGGCATCTCAGCTCTTTTGGGAGCTTTTCTGGTGTGTTCACATCTTTGTAAACTCACAGCCCTTTGTTCATGTATGGTAATTCAAGCATTGGCCATCACTTGCCACCTCTGCACCAGGCTGGTTATGTGCATTATATCAGCAAAATCATTGGTCAGGGGTCTGTTGTGTTGCAACAAAGCATGGACACACTGTGGGGAACAATACTGAAGGCTTGCACTTAATTATCTCCTATTCTTAACTACATGTATTAGGCTTAATTGTTCTTTGACTCCTTAAGGCAGAGATGTTTAAAGAGACGGCTCTGTATCTCTTACAAAGGTGCCTGTCTAAAACCCACTCACAGAGATAGTTGTTTGAGTCTTTATGTTGATTCATCCTTTTTTAATGAGCTTTGGCTTTTTTATGGTCCCATTCACCCCCTTTCCTTTATTTTGCTGTGAATTTTAATTATTACCTGGGTGTCACTGGGAAAAGCTGTGATTGTCTGAATGCTGGTTCTGAAGATCTGCCTTTGTTGGAGTCCTGCAGCACTTCACTGCTATAAAATGCAGTCTTGTAGAATAGCACAGGAAAATATAGGTTGGGTAATTTTCAGGAATCAATAAATGCATACACGACTGCAGCTGCAGATACGTTTGAAGGCTTGTGTACCACATCCATCACTGATACTGAAACGGAGTCAGATATACAGAGCTTCGTTATCTCAGCCCAGGGTGGGGATGGGACTGCTCTTGCTTACAGAAAATAAATGTATTGACATCTTAGTCTGTATTGATTTAAAGCCAGCGCTTCTCTGGGCATGCGTTTTCCTGCCTTTTAACAAGAAAATACTATGGGTAGTAACATGAAACGGTGGAGAGATCTATGTGACAGCCCTGGGCACCTTGCAGATCCATAGCTCCATAGTTAGCGCGCTTGCAGGGCTCCATTTAACCCCCCTGTATGGGGGAGACCATAAATAATAAATAATGGGGAAGGTCCCTGGCACTGATGGGCTCTGCGGCTCCTCCTGGACTATTCCCAGAGCACAGCTCCTTGTGGGCACTCTGAACCTGGGTATCAACCTGGCACATAATTCCTCGTCTCCAAAAGCAATCTGTTCTCAAGAGGCCAGGTTTTATACAGCATTACCTGTGAGTACTCTGTTTAGTTTCTTGTTCTGTATTTTTAGCAGCATAACTCTTGATTTGCTTCAGGTCAGTGACCCCTTTTCAGTGTTGGTTATCTTTTATAAGCAATACAATGAATTAATTATAACAGGGAAAAAGTCTTTTGAACTACAGTTTCTGCAGTTTCTCAAACATACTTGTTTAAGGAGACAAAGTGAAATCTAATACAAAATAAAACCAAATCTCCCTGGGGGAGGGCTTTGTTTCCTTGCAAGTTCAACATAAATATGTCCACGACTAATCCCCAAATACACAGAAGTAAAAATTATTGCTGTTCATGGGAGACCTAATTCTGCTGTAACAGAATTGTAGGATGGTTTGGGTTGGAAGGGACCTTAAAGCCCCTCCAGCTCCAACCCCTGCTCCCACGGGCAGGGACCCCTTCCACTGGAGCAGCTTGCTCCAAGCCCCTGTGTCCAACCTGGCCTTGAGCACTGCACTGGATGGGGCAGCCACAGCTTCTCTGGGCCATCNGGCAGGGACCCCTTCCACTGGAGCAGCTTGCTCCAAGCCCCTGTCCTGTGTCCAGCCTTGAGCACTGCCAGGGATGGGGCAGCCACAGCTTCTCTGGGCCATCCCCCTGGGCCAGCGCCTCAGCACCCTCACAGGGAGGGATGGTAGTGCCTGGACCGTGTTTTGTTTGGCAGTAATAAAAACCATGGTGGTGGTGAAGTAAGGGGTGCTGCTGTGCGGGCTGTCGACTCGTGCTTCTGCTTTGGGAGGTCTGGGTTATGTTCTGGTTATGTACAGGGTAATTCCAGGAAGTGGAAGTGTGTAATGATGTGTAGGGTGTATTTGATGCCCATAGGGGCAAGCCAGTGCTTGGCTCAAGAAGGCTCCAAAAGCCATCTTAGATCTGCCTGTTTATCCCACCTCCCAGTACAAAACTGAATAATTTTCTCATCCTTCTATGTTCATCACAATTAAAAAAGCTGGAGACTGAGTGATTGTGAGTGGATTGTGGGATATTTTATCAACCACATTTCTCCAGCAGTGAATGGGCCTTCCCAGGTAGGGTGGTGAGCACAGCACAGGGATGTTTGTATGTTCCTGCCCAGGCTTCAGATGAATGCTTGTGCTCCACAGCTTGCTTCCGAGGTCCTTTCCTAAGCACTGTGTTGAAGGGCAACTTTGAGAAGTCAAATGCTCATCCCCTTCCAGATGACACTGGAATTCTCACTGAAGCGATGCCCCATAGGTCATTACACATGCAAATCAGGCAATTACTTGGTGCTGAGCAATTGTATGCACACTTTTGCATGGGTAATTCTGAAAAGCCTGCCTCAGGTGTTAAATGTTAACCCTTTTCCACACTTGCCATTCAGTCATTCATTTCAATGCATTTTTTCCACATACGTATCTATGTATGACTTGACACGAGCAAAGAAATGACACCCCTTGCAAAGGCATCACTGCGTTAGATTGCAGTTTCCCAAGGGAGGGAAGGACAGTTAGTTTTACTCTTATTTTTGATCCACAGTTTGCTTTATAATAGGAGTAAGCTCTTCATGGAGTATTTGCAATAACAAATCTTTGAGATTGATTAAATGCCTGAGGTTCCTCTTGGCCATTAACCACACTTGGCAGCCATTTATTGCTTTGAACAGTGCAAGGCAGTAGAGATAATCTTTTAAATATAATAAGTTGCTTCAGTATAATGAGGTATAAATACTAGTGTGGTGATGTAAAAGTTATGCCTTTTAGTAATGACATAGCAGCAATGTATTGCTGGTAACCAATGCTCCTGGGGTTTAGATTTCTGACAAGCTTAAAGTGTTTACCATTAGTGGTGTGCAAGCAAGTTTTAGTCAGGGAAGATCAACCCTTTTACTTGTAGTCACAGGAAAAGGGAAGAAAGGACAGAAGGAAATGGTTGGGTAAAAGGAAAGAGTTGAAACTGATCTGTTAGTGCCGGGCTCCCTCCCCACACTGCCCGGACAGAGCCTTTATTCCCATCACTGCAGATACTCTCATGACACTGTTTCCTGTCACTGTCAGGGCACAGCCCTTTATTGTAAATGCTGCAGAGCCTCGGGGAGCACTCAGTTTCGCTTTGGAGGGCAGAGTCACGGCTCAGCAGCTGACTGGATACTGGTCCATTGCTGACTGCCAAGACCTCGAATCCCACAGTCAGAAGGTGCCAAGAAACACCATAGACTGAGTGTGGAGTGATGGACCAAGTGGTACTTTGTGTTATATTGTATTGCATTGCAGCAAAAGGCTAAGAGGTACTTTGGAGCATGTGTGAGGCTGCATAATTAACAGGTTAACATGCCAGCATCCCCATTGCCGTGTGCCAGTGGACCACTGCCTGGGCTCCCCAGGCGCCTGCACTGCATCTTACCTGCCTTTGCAAAGTGTCCCAACTGTCCAGCTTCTTTTTAACTCTAGACCAAAAATAATCTTTCCGGAGCATGCACCACAACACGTTTTATCAGAGCTTGGCTTTTTCTAGGCCACTTGCTTACCCTAAATATTTTCCCTTTCTAGTCACTGCCTGTTTACTGATAGACCCAATTAGTCAGATTTCAATCAGTGCTGAGCTCTGGGCCCCAGCTTTAATGATGGCTTTCTTTGAAGCCTCTGCTGTTATGCCTGAGACTCAGGCAACCTGTCTCTGTTGCCTACTTGAGAGAGCTGAACAAATTGCTCTCTATAAGTGCTTGTTCTCTGTTATGCTTAATTTGACACCTGAAGGGTCCTGCTTCTTGTCCAAGGCATTGGTATGGGGGCTGCAAGCTTGGTGCGGGAAGTCAGACCCTCTGGTGGAGTTTGAAACAAGGGGGAGCTCGTGTTGTTATCAGATGGAAGTTGTCCATGACAGGAATTCAGTCTACTTCTGAATGCTCAAAGCATACCACACTTCCCAGTGGGACCCCTGGTTTACAAGAGATTAGTGGTGATGTCTGAGCAGGGCAGGCTTGGCCGGTGGTGGAGAACCCTGTCCTAATGCAGCACCTCAGGCCATGTGGGCTTCAGTAGCAGCCAGGACTGTGGTTTGCATAGTGTTATATGATCCCAGGCTGGTTTGTACTGGAGGGGACCTTAAAGCTCCTCCAGCTCCAGCCACTGCCACAGACAGGGACCCCTTCCACTGGAGCAGCTTGCTCCAAGCTCCTGTGTCCAACCTGGCCTTGAGTACTGCCAGGGATGGGGCAGCCACAGCTTCTCTGGGCCATCACCCTGTGCCAGCGCCTCAGCACCCTCACAGGGAACAGCTTCTGCCTTAGATGCAGCCTAAATCTCCCGGGTTTTAAGTTTGAACCCTGTTTAAATTGGAAGCAGATGACATTACGGTCCTGTCCAATCCAAGCTAATCTACGATTCTATGAATGCCAGTAAGTATAATGGCCAGGGAGATGCTGTTGCTACTTGCTGGAGGCAGCATGGGCTGGCTGTCACGTCTCAGCGCTGGATTGCTTCTCCTTCCGTAGCTGGGCTGATCATGGGCTGAAGTGACTTTCAGGATCAATTTTGGCATGCTCATCAGCCAAAAGCAGGCTCCAGGGAGATGCCTGGGGCAAGGTGTTCCCTCAGTGGGATGTACCTGGGTTTTTAGAAGGACTGTAACTCAAAATGCCCAGGCTGAGGAATTAAACTAGAAAGGTAAAAAATCCCCTCCTGTGCTTCCATGTTGTGTAAACCCCACCAGCTGGGTGAGCAGGCAGCAGGATCTGACTGCTGAGGTGGGTACCACTGATCGACCAGGCTGGTAGGGATGGATCTGGATGATGTGGTGGTCCCTGACTGAGGCTCCATGTCCCTGGCTGGAGGCTGGAGCTGGGATGTGGCCCTGGGGCCATCCATGCACGGCTCAGGTGATGTCACTTGTTTTAGGCACAGTGCAAAATCCCTAAGGTAGCATTTAGATAATCTGGACACTGCCAGGGATTAACTGTGCATTTGCTGCCTCTGCCCTTCTGTCAGAGGGGACCCCCATGACCTCCGCTTTCACTGTGAGGCCCCTCCAGCAGCAGGAAAAGGGCTGTATCTCTCAAAGGGCTGTATCTGTCAAATGGCTGTATCTCTCAAAGCCTGTATCTCTCAAAGGGCTGTATCTGTCAAACGGCTGTATCTGTCAAAGGGCTGTATCTCTCAAAGCCTGTATCTCTCAAAGGACTGTATTTGTCAAATGGCTGTATCTCTCAAAGCCTGTATCTCTCAAAGGGCTGTATCTGTCAAATGGCTGGTCAAACGGCTGTGTCTGTCAAAGGGCTGTATCTCTCAAAGCCTGTATCTCTCAAAGGACTGTATCTGTCAAATGGCTGTATCTCTCAAAGCCTGTATCTCTCAAAGGGCTGTATCTGTCAAATGGCTGTATCTGTCAAACGGCTGTGTCTGTCAAAGGGCTGTATCTCTCAAAGCCTGTATCTCTCAAAGGACTGTATCTGTCAAATGGCTGTATCTCTCAAAGCCTGTATCTCTCAAAGGGCTGTATCTGTCAAACAGCTGTATCTGTCAAAGGGCTGTATCTCTGAAAGCCTGTATCTGTCAAAGGGCTGTATCTGTCAAAGGGCTGTATCTGTCAAAGGGCTGTATCTGTCAAAGGGCTGTATCTATCAAAGGGCTGTATCTGTCAAAGGGCTGTATCTGTCAACGGGCTGTATCTGTCAAAGGGCTGTATCTGTCAAAGGGCTGTATCTGTCAAAGGGCTGTATCTGTCAAAGGGCTGTATCTGTCAAAGGGCTGTATCTGTCAAAGGGCTGTATCTGTCAAAGGGCTGTATCTGTCAAAGGGCTGTATCTGTCAAAGGGCTGTATCTGTCAAAGGGCTGTATCTGTCAAAGGGCTGTATCTGTCAAAGGGCTGTATCTGTCAAAGGGCTGTATCTGTCAAAGGGCTGTATCTGTCAAAGGGCTGTATCTGTCAAAGGGCTGTATCTGTCAAAGGGCTGTATCTGTCAAAGGGCTGTATCTGTCAAAGGGCTGTATCTGTCAAAGGGCTGTATCTGTCAAAGGGCTGTATCTGTCAAAGGGCTGTATCTGTCAAAGGGCTGTATCTGTCAAAGGGCTGTATCTGTCAAAGGGCTGTATCTGTCAAAGGGCTGTATCTGTCAAAGGGCTGTATCTGTCAAAGGGCTGTATCTGTCAAAGGGCTGTATCTGTCAAAGGGCTGTATCTGTCAAAGGGCTGTATCTGTCAAAGGGCTGTATCTGTCAAAGGGCTGTATCTGTCAAAGGGCTGTATCTGTCAAAGGGCTGTATCTGTCAAAGGGCTGTATCTGTCAAAGGGCTGTATCTGTCAAAGGGCTGTATCTGTCAAAGGGCTGTATCTGTCAAAGGGCTGTATCTGTCAAAGGGCTGTATCTGTCAAAGGGCTGTATCTGTCAAAGGGCTGTATCTGTCAAAGGGCTGTATCTCTCAAAGCCTGTATCTCTCAAAGCCTGTATCTCATGCCTTGGCCAGGGCTACTTCTCAGCACCCAGGGTACCTGTGACATGGCTGTAGGTGGGATGGTGCACGGTGGTGGGTTTCCAGCCACTGTGTTCCCATGGTGGCTGCTGTGGGGCTCAACATGGCCAGTTTGTCTGGCTGCACGGTGGCTCCATGCAAGTAGTGGCCCTTGCTCTCCAGAGGGCTCCTCCTTCCCTGTGGCTTCCTCCTCTAAGGTTAAACATGTGAATAACCTGTCCTTTTCTTTCATAGTTCATTTTTCACTCATTATTTCATTGTCAAATTCATTGTTCCCTTCAAAACCAGGTGGTGGCCCCTGGCTGGAGACATGGGTATTATCCTGGACCTTTAGAGAGAGAAAATACCCTGGTTCCAAGACTGGAAAATTCACAGGAAACCTTAGATATTATTTGTCTGAGAAATTCAAGTCATCATGTGGAAGGGGCAGTATTTACAGTATGTCTCCAGTTGTATTTCACAGCTCCCGTGTAAATCCTCCCTCCCACATAAATTCATTATTTACCCTTGCCGCTGGAGACCTCGTCTCATGTTATTTATTGTATAGATTGGGTGTGATTATATTTCAGCTTCAAATTCTTGCTGGCGGATCTGACTCTTTGTTGGCACCTCTCTTTATTACCCTTTGTACTAGGCAATTCATTTTTCCTGATCAAGTCAGTGTGTCAGACGTGCAGGTTTCATGATTTATTACTGTGCTTCTGCACTTTTTGTCTTGGGCATCCAGCTGTTCTCCAGGTGTTATGTTAGCACGTGTCTTACTTATAGGAGGTTTTAGCTGTACTGTAAAAGCTCTAATGTCATTCATCTCCATAATCCACTGTGATTATATTATGCACTGTAATCGTTATTGGTAGTCTTTTGCTTTTCTTTTTGATTTAAATGTGTGTATAACCTATAGTAAATGGCAAATATTTCTTGCTTTGCTTAGCAGGAATGGCAAGAAAACTCTAATTTGGGTTCAGGTGGTTCAGAGACCAAAACAAACAGTACTTAAAGATGTAGTAAACAGTGAGCAAAGCATTATGTCTGTCATTGGGGACATAATATTCTTCCATAGCACTGGTGACTGCAGAGTTTTAATAGCAGTTGTTTAAAGGCATGTTAATTGTTATGAGCAATATCAGATTGATTTAAGAACATCTACTTAATTTGGGGAGTGATTTTGAAATGTGATTGTATCTTTAGGTGGTCATCCCGATTCAACCTGCGATACCCTCAAGGATATTGTAAGAGGAAGGGTATTTTTCCTCTTTCAAAGTGGTTAATAATTCTGGTTAATTCTTTCCTGTACAGTTAAATGCTGCCTAATTCGTGCCTTCATTGGAAACTTTGCATCAAACTAATTGCAGGTATCAGTGTTTCTGCCATGTTTCATCCAAAAGCCAGTTGGGTTTTATCCAGGGGCTGTCACTTTGGTGATGTGGGGATTTTTTTCAGGACTGTGGCCTTTGTGCAATAAACCAAGCAGGTTTACAATGAAGATGCTTGACCATTGGAACAGGCATCCGAGGTTACAGTAACTGGGTAATGATTTGGGGTTTGGGTTACATGACTGCATGTAGAAAAGAAGGATCCTCATCCCTAGCAGTGCTCAAGGCCAGGTTGGACACAGGGGCTTGGAGCAAGCTGCTCCAGTGGAAGGGGTCCCTGCCCTTGGCAGGGGCTGGAGCTGGAGGAGCTTTAAGCTCCCTTCCAATGATATGATTTTGATTTATGTGAACTATCCATTCATCTTCATAACGTTTCTGCTTTTACTAGTAATGCTGATTGTTTTCAACCACGCAGTCTTTATAACCTGAAGTGAGGATTTTCAGGCAGTTTCGGGTCTTGTTGCAAGGCAGCTGTAATTTCCCATGGTTTTTTGTAGCCCCTTCTCAGTTCTGGGTTGGTACTAGGCAAATAAATGGCGTCTGTCCCATTTTGCTCATCATGCAGGATACCTTGTGTTTATCAGTGGTGTTTTCTACAGGCTGCTCTGAAAGTTCTCATCATTCTTTTAAAACCTTTTCTTTAGAGTAATTCCTATGAACAGGTTTTATTTCTACAGCTGATGTGGAAAACAATTCCTCTGTGTGTGATGGGGCATCTGGTGTGGAGGCCACAGGTGAGCTCTGGCAGTGCTGCAGCCTGGAGTTGTGGCTTCCCATGGGATCCGTAGGGGCTGATTTTGGGGTGGAAACCTGGATTTTTGGGGGGAAACACACGTTTTTTGGGGAAAACATGAATTGTGGGAGGAAAGATGGACTGGCCGAGTGCATTTATTGGCACTGACCTGAGGATCTGATTGATGGAGTCTCTTCTGGGAAGAGTCAGAGCTCCCTCTGCTTGCAGGCAATTTATGTATTGCTTTAATTACATTTGCCTTAGTAAGGAAAGGCCATTCCATGTGAAATATGTTTAGAGCTTTTTAGAGCTTCCTAAAGATGGTAGCTTAGAATAATACTAATGGTAGTGAGGCACCAGGATACATGTGAGCTTTGGAGCTGGATGTGAGTGCAAAGGTTTTGAATACATATTAAGGCTTTGAGTAAATAAAACAACATAGAGAAAGGTCCCTCTTTTAATCTGTATTGCAACTGCTTTGTTAAAAGCTAATATATTACTTCGATAAATTTAAATTAGTAGGTGGGGGAAATGCTAGTCTCATGGTGATTTCTGACTTCGATGATATGATGCTCAGGGTACTGCCCAAAATTCCCCAAGTGAGGGGTTGCGTCTTTATCTCAATGCAAAACAGAAAAATTCCATGTGGAAACAAGCTTGTTGTACCAGATTGGAGCCGACTCCTGTATTAAACTTATAAGAGGAGTCTTTTTTGTGCTTTAATTATACAAAGACAGTATGTCTGCGCTGCTGTCACATTGTGCTCGGCGTGATGACTCCTCTGGGTTGCTATTCCGGTAAATCGGAAGCAATTGAGCAGGGATTATCCGTGGCAGTGGAAACACAGCCATTCCCTTTGTTCAGCCAGCTCTACAAAGGCTTTTTCTCTGAATAAGCATAGTTTTGTCAGAGGGCTGGGACTCAGACCCGCAGCCTCTCTGCCAAACCGCATCGTTCTGCATGTGCATGCAAAGGCCGTTCTATTACATGGAGGGTCCCAAGGGATTGCGAGCTGGAGGGAAGGTTTCTGTACATCCACCACTACTGGGATTTCCTATTTGCCAGCACTATTAGAGCTTTGTATTATAAATGAGAACTGCTTGCTGAGAATTGAGGGTTCTTGTCTGGAAATAGATGAAGTCAACATGTTCTGATACATTTGCGGTGATACCAAGAGTAGGTTTGTTTCAAGCACCATGATGCTTCCACACAGGGGGGAATCCTTCTTTAATTATCATACAATCCCAGCCTGGTTTGGGTTGAAGGGACCTTAAAGCTCCTCCAGCTCCAACCCCTGCCATGGGCAGGGACCCCTTCCACTGGAGCAGCTTGCTCCAAGCCCCTGTGTCCAACCTGGCCCTGAACACCTCCTGAGGCAGAGGGATGCGTGACCGTGTTCTTCACAGCAATGTGTTGACATTTGAATGCTGAAGCACTTTTCTGGGGTGTGTGACAGCTTCAGCAAGTTCATGAAGGTGTGCCTGTGTCACAATAACCAGCCAGATCCGTTGTTTTGAGACAGATTGAATAGAATCCTTATGATTCTCCCCTCCTGTGCTTCCCCTTGCCTAGGGCTGGTTGGGGCTGGTGGCGTCTCTAGAGATGCAGGTCTGTAGTACCCCAGGCAGTCACTGGGAGACAAAACATGGTGTTTGCTATCACACGTAAAATCAACCAGACCATACCAAACCGATGAACCCAGCAAAACATACATTCCAGAAGAATTCCAGGATGGTTTTGTGCCTGGAGGGATGCAGCACACTTCAGCTCTCTGCCATGGATGCTGTGTTCCCGTGCCTTCCCTCCAAGAGACTAACATGGGTCTGCAATGGCATGGGCTGGACTAAATTGAAGAGTCATTGGAGTCTTTGTCTCATAGTGTTTAAGTGCTGTGCAAAGTCTTTCAAACGCATGTAGCACATCATGCAAAGGGAACCACAGGGAATTTGGAAGCAAAATTGGATGTACCTGTAGCTAGACTGGATTTACATCTAGGTAAACTGTTGTCTCTGGAGTAAATCTGCTGGGCTGGTGTCAGTTTGCAGGGAAAGGAGTTAATTTTCAGTGACCAAGGAAAGGAATTTCAGTGAATGACTGGAATATTGCAAGGACAAAGAAATCCAAAATCAATTTATGTTTTCAGGCTTAGGAAATAAATAGTGTTGAGTTAAATGTATCCTTGGTTTAAAAAATACACAGTAAGAATGGAAAATGTGGATGCAGAGCTGTGGAGAAGGTCTGTGTGATCTGAATAGATATTTCCCACAAAAGCTGAAGCCAGCTGCCAGTGCACTGGTAATGAACTGAGGGAAGCAGCGTGAAGAGCTAGTCAGCAGCGCTTCCCTTCCCATTGGAATTCAGATGAGGCCCCTGCAAAGTCATGGGAATGGGGCACGGTCCAGCACTGCTGAGCACCACAGCATGGGAGAGCTGCTTCCAGGCTGGAAAAGGAGAGGTACTGCCTGCGACTCATACCAAAATGTGGAAGACCATGCTTACAGTGGTTGTTAACTGCTGAGTTTATACCCGCTGCACAAAATCTCAGTGGAGCGGTCAGCGCCGTTAGTCAGGTTCTGAGTTCTCCAGAGGATTGAAAAGGGAGAGATGTAGAGGAAAGGAACGAATATGAACCAGGAGATGTCTTTCGGGTGTTGCTGCGTGCGGTTGAGTACCCAGTACAGTGGTGGTGTGCAGCCCAGAGGGAGTCACTGCTGGGGTTTGGCACTCACCCGCATCCTTCTGAGTGCCCTTGGGCAGTTTGCAGCAAGGGTCCCAGAGCATCCTCCATCCCAGGCTGGTGAAGCGGCCTCATCTTGCCAGGACTTCCTTGCATGTAGCCCCACCAGCAGCCTGATCAGGGGCTGTTGGGAAATGAAGCATTGATGGATATGTTTTCCATCTCTGCTCATTAAACACAGCTGTCCACTGGTGTTCTGACCTTCAGACATAAGGGCTGATGGGATGTGAGAGCCACCGTTCCCATCACTGCTTCATTGGGTGAAGGCCAGATGCATATGCCTGTTATTACTGAATTACTTCCAGGCAGTAAACACTGTGCTTTCTGCTTTCTGTAGCGTGTGTACCCGGGAGCTGCACTGTCTTTCTATACCCAACTGTTGCTTTCTTCAGTCTAAAATGCTTCTGCATGCTGGGAGAAACAAGCCGTTAGGTTCAGCACTGGCTTTTTGCCATCGTGCTAAAAGTGACATCCATAATAGTAGAAAACATAAGTCTCTTGGAAATGCTGTTTGATTTCTAACCACTCTACTGTGACTCCTGCCTATTGCACAGATGATTATCCCTTGCTGTGGTGGATCACAAAAGGGTTTTATGAAGGCTTGCTCACCTAGAATACCCTGGGCAACCCTTCAGGGCAAAGTACAAACCCATTAAGAGCTGTGTCATGTTGAACCACCGAGACCTTAAGTACCAAAATCATGTAATAAAATGTGAGTGCCCATAGCTGGATTTGTTGATGCAGACGCTTTTGACCTCAAGGGGCCTTTCTCCTTTGATGTAGAAGGTTGCTGTATTTTAAGGAAGGCTCCAAGGCTTGCAATGGCAGGTCTGCAGGAGGGCTGTAAGTATGTTCTGCATGGTACTACCCTCCCGGGGAGCAGCCTTGAGGGCACCACGCACCATCTGCATTTCCTCAGCAGACTAATAGAGATCTCACCCATAGTGATGAGGAATATCTGCTGTGGATCATTCTGCTGCCCTTTCCTTGTGCTTCTCCTGGGAAAGGGGTCCTGGTGCTCGCCTACTCCAGGCAGGCTCTCAGTAGGCCTCAGAGGTGGCTGTTGCTGTCAGTGGTGATCTGATGTGGAGTAAGGTACGATAACCAAACTAGGAAGAGCTGGCTTTAGGGTACAAGGTCAAAGTTGCTGGTTCAGTGCCAGTATATAGAAGAGTGGGCGCTAGAAGAAGTGCGTTGCCTGCGCTTTCAAAGGGTTCTTGCTCATTGGCACTGCAGATGTTTCTGATCAGCTCTGATTTGTTGGCTTGTTCCTTTCATCCATACAGGTCCCTGCCCACCTCCTGCCAGGGTTTTGGAAGCCCCGGTGCTGCTCATCCGTGTAAAAGCAGCTGGGATTCCTCTGCTGAGGAAAGAGCGAGAGCAAACTGTAGTGTACGCTGTAACGTGCTGGTTCAGGAAGCAACATAGTGCCTCACTGCAGCATCCAAGGTTTCAGTATCTGTAGAAGAACTTAGGGAAGTTGCTGGCTGTTGTGAAGTAAGGAATACATAACCTAAGGCATTGACACCTTCGGTGGTACCGAGGCTTTTACTGTTGAAATTGTAGTCTCTGTCCAAACAGAGAAGAAAGCTCCAGAAAAAGAACTTCTTGAAGCTGACCCAGCTCTGGTGGATGTGTTACAGAACACATCCAGTGAACCTCCTCGGGAATCACCCCTTCTGCTCTTCATCTCCCTTATTCATTGAACAGTGCTTCCCAAGAGTAGAGGAGGGTTGCAAGGAGGACTCAAAAGTATCTCACACACTTTTCCACTTTGCAGTTGTTTTTCAGGAAATTGCCTAAATAATTTCCTACTTGTCAGTTCTCACATATCTCTGCACAAGTTATACGGGATTCAACCATATGTATTAAAGGGTAGAGCATGCCTTTGTGGTTATGGCCCTTTTGTGGTCCAGCTTCATTTTTTAAAGATAGAAACAGCGAACACGGTGTCTCAGGATGCATCTGATTCAGGGGTGTTTTGTGTCCTCTGTACCTGAGGGCTGGTAAGCCCACCCCGGTTGCTCCTGGGGCTGTGGTTTCCATGCCACACTGCACAAGTTTGGATGGGTGGTGCTGAAGGACCTGGGAATCATTTCTGAGCTTAGGTATACTCTTGAGAGCCATTTGTGAGGTGCAGCAAATGCAATTGCACAGGAACCCAAAGTTCAGGAGCTCCTGAGAGGTGACTGACCTGAAGAAGTGACTTGAGATGCTCTTTTGTCCCATACTGTGTAAATGGTGAAGGAAATGGGATTGAGCAGTGAAACCCAGCGACAGCAAAGTCAGAACAGTTTGATATCTGTTGCTTCCACACAAGTCAAAGCTTTCTTTGCATAAACACAGTATGTTCCAGATAGAAATATATATCCTGACAGGGGTATGGTGTCTGATTATGGCCCAGTTGCTCTGGATCTGTAAATGGTCTCCTTGTGTGCATGCAGTGGTGATAACAAAAATAAATACCTGGTTTTTATATATATATACATTTCAAATATACTTTAAAATACACATTAAAGGGCCCTACAGGCCCTTGTCCCAAGCCCCTTTCTCTCCAGGTTCCCTGCAGCCCCTTTAGGCCCTGGAGCTGCTCTCAGGTCTCCCCTTCAGGAGCCTTCTCTCCCCCAGGCTGCCCCAGCCCAGCTCTCTCAGCCTGGCTCCAGAGCAGAGCTGCTCCAGCCCTCGCAGCNCCCTTTCTCTCCAGGTTCCCTGCAGCCCCTTTAGGCCCTGGAGCTGCTCTCAGGTCTCCCCTTCAGGAGCCTTCTCTCCCCCAGGCTGCCCCAGCCCAGCTCTCTCAGGTGGCTCCAGAGCAGAGCTGCTCCAGCCCTCGCAGTGTCTCCTTAGTCCTTCAGTAGCAAAAGCCTAGTTAGGAGCAGGCTCCACACCTATGGGTTATGTTTCCCAGGATCTCATTTCATCAGATTCCTCTCTTTTCTTTGCCATAAGGTAAGAAAGTCCCATGTCTGTTTTAAGCATCAGAGAGCAGTTTTAAGGACACTTTGGGCAGATGATGTTCTCTTTTGTCCACAGACCTGACCCGCTGCCTTCTTCTACCACTCCCTTCCTGAATGCATCAACCCCCCTTACATCTGGCGTTGCTTTTTGTTCTGTTATTGGTTGTAATTTTAATGTAGTATAATTTTGTGTAAGTGATGACCCTTGGCCTTCTCTGCACGAGCACAGGGAGGACTCCTGGGAAAATCTGACAAAGATCATCGATGTGGCTCATCCCAAAGCTTTCTGAGGTGAAACCCCCCATTTTTATGAGAGTTTAATTGTCGGTAAACTGGTTGTTTGTGAAAAGGTAATTCAGCATCAGGAGTGACTAATGAGAGGGAATTGCTGCGCAGAGCACAGAGCAGTTATTTGCCATGGTTACCCTGCGAGATGGAGAAAGGTGCAATTATCAGAGAGGGACTGTAGATCCTGCTTACTTTTTATTCGTGTCATCTTTCAAATGTGCTTTCCCCCTGTCTTCATACAAACAAGCAAAAGACAATGGGGTGCATTCATCAAAGTTTGGGGCATGGTTTGTAATTGAAAGCTCACCATTCACCTGCCTTGGCCAAGGAGAAAGGCAAAGGTGATGCCTATGGTCAATGTGATGCCTCCAGGTCTGCATGGAAGTCTTTTGGGTCTGATCCTGTATGTTCTACTCAACCAGGGAGGACACAGGTTCTGCTCTGGTATCACAGTCTTTATTCTCTTACCAGTTTGCACACATGGGTTCCCCTGAAACATGGTGTATTTCAGTGATGGAGGAACCCCTGGGGTGTTGGGCTAAGAATATGCTTTGAAAAGTGGGACCTACTTGGGAGGAAGCACGCTTGACACATCAATAGAAAGAAACCCCAGCATGAATCAATTCCAGATTGCTGTTGTAAATGATAATATGTATTTTTGCTTGGACACTTCTCCAATTATTCTTAGGTTTAGAGACCCACAGCATCAGTTGTTGTGTGTTTTGAGGTCTCCCTTATGTCCAGCCTTTTCACATGGAGGTTTATCTTCTTCTGCTGAAGAAGTGTGGCCTTTAATTTCCTTGCACCTCCAGGTTGATGCTGATGGCCTGGTGTCTCCTGTCTTTGATCTACCTCTCTCTTCCCTTCCCATTCCCTCTGCCATTAAACCTGCAGTCACCAGCCTGGTGCTCCTCACCAAGAGCTGTCTGTTGGCTTCTGGGTGCTCCTGGCTGCCATGACAGAGACACAGAGGAATGTGATAACCCCATCAAACCTCTCTTATGTGACCTGTGTACTTACTGCCCTTGAACAGAGTGCTCTTTGGGCAAAGGCTGCACAGATTTTAGACTTCTTTGCCTTGCACCCTCATTTAGTAGCTATGGGTTTGATCAGTCTCATTAAAGAGAGAAATAACAAGTTGCTTTTTCCCCTGGAAGAGGAAGGAAAGGTCACTATATAGAGAGGTTAGTGACAGGAGACCTTTGGTGCCCCTTCTCATTTGTCCCGAGCATGTTAGAGTCAGCAAAACAGAAAAGAAGATGGATCTGTCAAGTAAATAAAGTATTGAGTCCTGACTTCTCTTAAATCAGCGGAAAGCCTATGGTGAGCGCTGTGATTAAGGGGCTGTTATCATCCTTTGGTGTTCCATAAGTGCCTGAGCCATTTCTGTTACCAAATACTTTGAAACAGGCCTAAGTAAAATAACAGAATGGTGTGTGACCTTTGCTTCCCTTTCATCTTTTAGAAGTTCTTTTAATATTTAACAGTATCTTAATATTTAATAGAATGAGAGCCTTTATATAAGCTTGTTATTCCAGACCTCTGGTGGGATGAGAAGAGGCTGCCCAGCTAATAAGATTACTCAGGTGGTCAGTGTGGTGGTGGCTGGCTGTTTGTCAGGTACCTGTCTGTGAGCAAAGAGAGTGAGACAGCCCAGAGTCTGATCCTGCTCCATACAGTTCCTTTGTCATCTGCCCTTCAGAAAGTGTGGTCTGGTGACAAGAGTCATTCAGCTGGGTGTTGTTCATGAGGACAAGGGATCTGCTTTTTACCAAATTATATGGCAGGAATTAATCAATTACTCGAGGATGAATTATTCAAGGCCAGGTTGGATGGGGCTTGGAGCAACCTGCTCTAGTGGAAGGTGTCCCTGCCTGTGGAAGGGGGCTGGAGATGGACAAGCTTTGAGCTCTAACACAAAGCATTCCATGGTTTTATGATGAGTAGTTTTATAGCTGTGATACTCTGGGGTGATGAGATACACTTCTGCAGTGCCAAACTAAGCTCAGCTTAGGAGAAGCAGAACTCCAGCCGCTGGTGTTCTGTGGTAGGAAGTTGATGGAGGAAAGGAGCTATGCACTCAGGAAAGGAGTTTGATGAAAGTCTTCTTGGCTTCATTGGTGCAGAATCTTCTGTGAGGTTGTGATCATGCTGATGGGCTTAGCTGGGGGATTGTGGATGCTGTGGGGCTCTTGGTAAGGTGGGATCTCACACTTCTTCCCACTGCTTTTCTCCATCCTATCACCATGGTGGGCTGAATGTGCGGGCAGTGGGAGGAAAAACAATTGCAAAAGTCTCACCTTCAGGATTTAGGGAACAGTTTTTGGTCCTGTTCTTCCACATTTACTGGAAACTAAAGACAAAAGTCAATGTGCGTATATATTAAATAAGTACATATGGGGATGCTTCCTGAGTGCCCATCACCATTTGTCCCATCAGCAGAGCCTCCTGGAGAACAGCACAGCGAAATTTTCCCAGTGAATGCCTTTGCATCACTGCTCACTGGAATTGCATTTGAATGGCTGAGCCCATCTTTACTGCGATAGAGGACATGTGTGGAAACACGATATGGAAGTCCTGAGCCCTGTTACAGGATACTGAAGATGTTTTTTTCTCCTGTGCCAGCTCATCTGTGATTTTTCAAAGCCTTTCTAATAACTATTCCTTTTTATTTTCTATTAATTTATAGCTGGAGGAATTAGTTCTTTCAAGTGCAGTTGGTGCCAGTACTGCCTCCAGCCTCGTATCAGCAAAGCCATGAGCCATTGAAATATAATTTATGATGAGAAACTCCAGGGCTGATCTCCATCTGACATTTTCAGGCTTTACTAGTTTCAGACCGTTTCAGCATAGATTTTATTCCCCAGGTATGAAAAATAGAGAAAGCTACAAACAGTTATTTAAAATGTAATAGAAAACAAAGCTAAAACCAGAAAGTTAATAGCTACTGCTCACTCTTTGTAAGGATTATGTGCATAGTAGCAAAATAAATCTGCCTTTTTTAGGTAGTTTTCTCTCCTTTCCTGCCTTAATGTTATTGATACTTTCTTGGAACAATATATATGCTCATATACCTAGGATAGTATTCATAAACACACATGTGAATATTTATGAGATGCGGGTTTTAAAAAGGAATAACCTGAGCCAGTTTAATCACAAAGGACTGCTTTCCAATGTACCTGTGTGCAGGCTCTGTTAGGGAGGAGTACAGCTTGTGATGCTCCTTTGCTGAAGCTGAACCAGCCCAGATGTTGGAAGCAGAGCTCATTTTCCATGCAGCAGTCACTGGGCTGCCTCTGTTTCCAAAGAGAGCCTAATCCCTGAGCACAACACACACGGCTGCACGCTGCATCCCCTACGGCAGCCGGACTAACTCCCACTAGTAGGGGGCTGTATATGCAGCCAGGCAGTTGTGTGAAGGCTCGTGTTTAATGATGATATTACAGCAGCTGGTTGTATCTGGACCAAAGAAAGAGTAACAGTATAAATCCCAGGGATCCTGGAAGCACAGCCTGAAGAGCAAGGAGGTCCTTTGGAGCTCCATGTCTCGTGAGACCACCACAAGTTTCCAGTGGTCAGCATTCAACTGCAGGGATGCTCAGCACCCTGGTAATATATAGGGGTGCTCTTGTCTGAAGAACTGATTCCATGATTTGAAAACGTTATTATGAATCCATCCAGTTTTGGTAGCATTCCACTTAGAATCATAGAACAGTTCGGGTTGGAAAGGACCTTAAGATCATCCAGTTCCAACCCCCCTGCCATAAGCAGGGACATCTCACACTAAACCGTGCCATGCAAGGCTTCATCCAACCTGGCCTCCAACACTGCCAGGGATGGAGCACTCACAACCTCCCTGGCCAACCCATTCCAGTGCCTCAGCACCCTCACAGCAAAGAATTTCTTCCTTAGATCCAATCTAAACCTCCCCTGTTTCAGTTTGAACCCATTCCCCCTTGTCCTGTCACTGCAGTCCCTAATGAAGAGCCCCTCCCCAGCATCCCTATAGGCCCCCTTCAGATATGGGAAGGCTGCTCTGAGGTTTTGCTTGGCTTCCTAGTTTTAGTTCTGATAATTTTTTCCTTGTGAAAATTCCAACTGTCAATGGCTGTCCCGTATCTCCTCAGGTTTTGGCACCAGAAGCAGACCTGTTGTTTTCATGCAGTCATAGAATCCCAGACTGCTAGGTGTTGGAAAGGACCTTAAAGCTCATCCAGCTCCAACCCCTTGCCGTGGGCAGGGACACCTTCCACTGGAGCAGCTTGCTCCAAGCCCCATCCTCTCCCAGATAAAAAGTGGTTTTCCCACTTGACTTGCAGACAACCCATTCTTAAATCTCTCTTCCAGTCAATTAAATACATTAATTAAAAGAAGATAAAGATCAGTGAGTAAAGGCTGAGCTAATATATGCTTAATGCATTGTTATATCATGCTTTGTCAAACATACTGGTAATTGCTTATTTAATTTATTCATTTCAGCTTTACTGATTTAAACATCTTTCTGGACTTCTTGGAGTCAGTTGTCATTTTATTAATGTCTGCTGGTTGTGCATCAAAATGTCAGCTTATTGCACTCATATAGGATCCTTGACTTCAGCTTCCTTAACACTTCTAATTGATATGACAGTTCTCACCAAAATTTACTCCTGATCTGAGAATCATTTCAATCAATGTGAAAAGGCAGCTCTGTTTGCTGAGGGGTTTATTTATATGTCACCTTCGAATAACTGCAATGTCCTGGGGACTCTCCCTCTCTCAGCCACTTCACTTTACAAAGCATCATTGAAGATAGTCACAGCCTTTATAATATGAGGTCAAGTTGGGAAGTCCTTCAGATAACTTCTCCTGGCATGTCACATCAAGCCATTTGCTGCTTGTGCTTGTTATTTGTGTACAGAGGAACATGAATCACCATACAAAGCAAGGTGCCAGTCTTCAGCAGCTCCTGCTGCAGCCAAAGGAGCTAATAAATCTCAAGGGCTCTATATGCCTGCCCATGAGAGAAAGAAAAAGAAAGTTCCATGAATGATCTGAATCCTTGTGAAACCTGAAAGCAGAGTTGCACTGGCAACCATGGCATAACAATGATTCAAAAAGCTTTGATTCAATGTATGGGTTCAAACTTAGGCAGGGGAGATTTAGGTTGGGTATAAGGAAAAAGCTGTTCCCTGTGAGGGTGCTGAGGCACTGGCACACGTGGCTGTGTTCTGCCCCATCCCTGGCAGTGCTGGAGGCCAGGTTGGACACAGGGGCTTGGAGCAAGCTGCTCCAGTGGAAGGGGTCCCTGCCCGTGGGAGCAGGGGTTGGAGCTGGGTGATCTTAAGGTGCTTTCCAACCCAAGCCATTCCCTGGTTCTATGATTCTATACAAATGGAGGAACGTTGTCCCTAATGCTGGGAGAAGAATGTAGAGAACAACGAAGGCTACTGAGCAAAGAATTAGCTCAAATGCCAAACCTTGTAAATCTTCAGGAAGCATCCAGCAAAAGCCAAGACTGCAACAAAAGACTTTTCATAAAATGTTAAAACAATTACTTCTACAGAAAAAAAGAGAGGGAATATTTGATGAAATGTCAATCTCTTAAAGGTCTTTGGCCAAATCGATAGTTGGAGAGCAGTGAGATCAGTGTTAGGAGAGTTGGAAAGAAGGTTTCTAACTGGAGTCAGATCTAAATGCCATGTTTTCTCATCAGGTTTGCATAAAAGGATTTGGTTACACATTTCCAGTAATAAGTTACAGAAATTGGACATGGGTACACACATGTGTATCCACACACATGTATAAATACAGACAAATCCTATTTCCCCCGTGTTTTCCTTTGAGTGGATCCAGGATACTCGGAGGTCTGTACAGGGAAGGTTTTGCTGTGAAGATCAAAACTTGTCCAGTGCCTAAATAGCATTCCCTGTGACAAAGCAGCCAAAGCTTTCCATGGTTTCTCAGGTTTCTAATTAGTTTTGTTCTCTTCTGGGGTCTTTCCCATTTGTTCTCCTGGAAGTGCATGCTTGTTATACATATATCACATACTATATATACAACATGTATATCACATACTATAATACATGTATATCACATACTACATGTATATCACATACTNAACATGTATATCACATACTATAATACATGTATATCACATACTATATATACAACATGTATATCACATACTATAATACATGTATATCACATACTATATATACAACATGTATATCACATACTATAATACATGTATATCACATACTATATATACAACATGTATATCACATACTATAATACATGTATATCACATACTATATATACAACATGTATATCACATACTATAATACATGTATATCACATACTATATATACAACATGTATATCACATACTATAATACATGTATATCACATACTATATATACAACATGTATATCACATAGTATAATACATGTATATCACATACTATATATACAACATGTATATCACATACTATAATACATGTATAACATGTTGTGTAACATACTGTAGTACATGTATAGCAGTAAATCAGAAGGAGCCCTGGTTCTCATTCTAACAAAGTAGCAGCAACTCTGGAGTGGGCCTTTTTTTGCAGGGAGTAGAATGGCACCCAAAGCCAACTGTACTCTGGGGAAACCAGGAATATCTTCCAAACTTGCCTTTAGGGTGCGCCCACACTTGCCCAGCATCATTCTGGGGGTTGTGAGAGCATGTACCAGCTCCTTTTCTGTGCAACCTGGAAGGCTGGAACAGGGAAAGAGGGGTCAGTTTGGTGGGTGTAATTCAGGAAGCCAGAGCAATTGAAGGGCTGTGGATCAGAGCTGGAAAAAATGGAGGAATAAACATAAATGGAGTTAAGTGGCAGTCAAAGGGACGACATTGTATCTCGTCTTCATTTCTGTTCAGCCATTTTTCCTTCTGTTACTTACATAGTACATCTCCGTAACTTGATGTTATTATTTAGACCCTTATTTTAGGCTATAAACTTACCTGTCTGATGTTTTTGTACAGCCACACGAAGCTGTGAACCAGCCTTCAAAATAACCCATTATTGAGGCATTTAACACTTGGAATAATGAAAAAGGGCGTTTTGAATGGTGCATGTTGGGGGTGGATTCATTCTCCACTTTATAAAAGCTTTTGTTTCAAAGTACCAAACAAGCCTGCAGAAAACAGGTACCGATAAAGACACACACAAGCAGCGGTTTGGAAGACTGTCAGTTTTGCTCAAATGCTATATGCCTTGTAGGCTGTTCCTTGTTCCTCTCTAGCTTTCATCAGAACATCTTTGAGCTAAGCCCTCTTGGTTTGGGTATTTACTTAAATAGACTCACTGTTTCTACCTGGGAATGGGAGCAATTGGAGAGGAGCCATAGTCTGGTGCTGAAGATGCTTTCCCAAGAATAATTGTTATTTCACAAATGTTTATGACCCAAAAGCAAGAAAATCCATATTAAAAGTAGTCTGTGGTGGTGAGAGAAGTACCTAAAATAAGCTCAACTTTAGGCTGCCCTGCTTCAGAGCTTTCCACCCTATAGACACTCCTGGAGAACAGCAACTTCTAGTGATGCTGTAAGAGAGGCAGCATGAATGAGATCATGATCAAATGCTACTTGAAACCGTGGTATTAGAGGAGGGTCTATGTGTTGATGAAGTTGAACAGGAAAATGACTTATAGTTTTGCTATTTCTTGTAATGCTTTTATGTGATGTCAGGTTATGGCCGAAGGCAAATCTTATCCAAATGGCTAAACGAAGGTTTCACAGGCATACCTGAAAATAGATTGTCCCATGATTTCCTTTGATTAGGATCCATTAACCTCAGCAATTTCAACTTTTTCTTTGAAACTTTCAGTTCATTGCTAAGCTTTTTATCAGTAACTATAGGCTTTTTAAAGAAAGGAAACAGATTTATCTGAGTGTTTGCAATAATAGTGGTAGGAATTGTATGATACGTTTGGAAAAAGCCCAGATAGAAACAAGGGATCATCAGGAAATGCAGAAGGACACTCAGAGGTGGAACACTGCTGGGGTCCTCTCTTGAAGGCAGTGCAGAGGCTTAATTGCTGTGCCTGTAACTCAGGCTGAAGAAGGGACTGTCCCTGCCAAGGTCGCTGCTATTTTGCTTGGGCTGTCAGGCTTTGATTTATCTTCCCCTGCAATATTACTTGAACCTGAGACTGTAAACAGTAATTACACACTGCACTCATGGCTGGTGCCACGGCACTCATTGCATACCAGCCTCTAGTAGGTTCCTCAGCCATTCTTGATCCACCTCCCACGGCTTTTCATAGCTTGTTCTGCAATAAAAATGACTGATACACTACCTTTGTGCATTGGTTTGGGGTTTTATGCCCTGGAGGTGGATTTACTCCAAGGTCACTGGAAGCACTGAAGGCTTCATTCTGAGAGTATTTGCCTTTTCTGTTTTCCACTGCTCTTCTTAATCTGCTTTCTATGAAACCAAAGCATGCGTCCTCTATTGCTGCCTTTTTTTTGGGTGTAAGCATTAAACTGCTGCTGGAAAAACAAGAACATTCAAGCATCAGCTTAGAAATGTGTACACTTTGTTTGTTCTCATCTGCAAACACAATAGGTGTGTTATTTTGGTTCTAATTCTCACTTCGCTTCTACTAGGGAACAATTTAAGCACCGTTGCTTTCTGTTGCTGCCAATTTTCATGGCTTTTAAAGAAAAAGCACCAAGCAGGTGCAAAACCTTTCAGGAGCGGTCGTAGTTGGCTGCTGCTTTAGATAAGCTCCAGGCTGCCTCTACATATGTCTGGAAATTGTGCTAGTAGTCTTAGAGACTAGGGAGTCATCCCTCTGCCAGATGGGCAGCCCTGTCCTTTGCTGTATTACATGTTCACTGTGGTCAGGCATTGCTGGATCTGAGCTAGTGGTGAACGTGTGAGAAAGCTGATTGTCTGATTGGAACCTTGCAGTGAATGGCAAATCATAGAAACATGGAATGGTTTGGGTTGGAAAGGACTTGAACATCATCCAGTTACAACCCCCTGCCATGGGCAGGGGTGCCTCACGTTAGACCATGTTGCCCAAGTCTCTGTCCAAATTGGCCTTGAACACTGCCAGGGATGGAGCATTCACTTCTTTGGGCACCCCATGCCAGCACTTCACCACCCTTACAGTAAAGAACTTCTTCCTCATACCCAACCTGAACTTCCCCTGTTTCAGTTTGAACCCATCACCCCTCATCCTGTCATTCCAGTCCCTGATGAGGAGTCTCTTTCCAACATCCTTGTAGCCCCCTTCAGATACTGGAAGCTGCTCTGAGGCCTCCACGCAGCTTCTTTTCTCCAGGCTGGAGAAGTGAATGTTTAGGAGCATGAGCAATTCACTGTTGATATTGTTTGTTGTTTCTATACTGAAAGCAAAATATTCTGCCTGTGCAAACATACACGTCCTTAAGTGATTTCCATGGATATTTTGCAAGGTGTGTTTGGATTAGGCCACCCAAACCTAATCAAATCAAAGCTGTTGTAGTTTGGTGAACTGTATATGACTAGTGAACAACACTTTGCATGCTCGCATGGAGAAGTTATCTGCAGCCCGTGGATTGAAATCACCATGCCAAAGAGCTGAGCAGACCGCAAGGCTTCAGCGTTCCAGCTTGCTCATGAATCAGCCATAGCCACAGGGTTATTGTGGAGTGCAGTCTCTGATTTGAAGCATTTGCCTCGTTAGCCACATAGGGACTGAAGTTTGGTATTTCGGATTAAATCACATGGGGAAATCAAAGATTTGATCCAAAGCAGTGCGAAAGATCACAGTGATTTTGCCAGACTGGTTTATAGCTTGGCTCAATGGCTTTCCTTCAGCCTGACATGCGGTCAGATGCTGCACAGAGTGTTCCACGTGGCTCATTTTTAAATTCCTCTTGATTGAAAATATCTCATCTTCGTGTTACATAAAACCCAACAAAAAATGGCACAAGTCCCGTGATGGGAGAGCAAAGTTTGGATTCCTCATGGCTGTTCCTTCGGGAATGCATCGTTACAGCATTACAGTTATCTCCTCAGGGAACAAAAGCCTCCCTGTGACAGAGTCCAGCCAGCTTTGCAATCGAAGCAGGGATGACCTTTGCTGTTGTGAGTTACTTGGTTCTGGAGAGGAGATCACTTCATGTCAGCCCTTCATGAGAGCTACCAGAGGCTTAGCAAGATAATCTTTTATTCCCTTAGTCTTAAAGTGGGTTTAAATCCTTTTCTTTCTCTTTGTACTGTATTTAGATAAATCTGATGGTTCAAAACTATCTGAAATTTCTTCCTGTACAAAGGCACAAGACTTTGAGATATCTTTATGTTAGATGATTCCTTTAGAAATGTCATCCTCACCTTGAAGAGGCACCATGGATGGCGCCTCTCTCACTGTTTAGGAAGCAATCCTCACAAAAGGAGAAGGGCGAACAGGAAAATACAAGCTTCAGATGATGCTGCACAAGTCTTTGCAGAAGCAAATGTCTGATTTGGGTTTACATCAAACACACCTTTAGTCTCCAAGTTGGAAACACATGAAGGGGCTGCTGGTGGATGGGCAGAAGTTGATGTGATTGGGACAGTCCAGGTTTTAAACAAAAAGTGATGAAAATGTGATAGTCCTGGTCCTAGTATGGGTATGAGACACTGGAAAAGCTAGTGAAAAGCTGGAAAACTGGGGACTTAGTTATGATTAGACATCATTAGATATCTAAACCCTGTAGATATCTGTATTAGATATTGTTTGCTTTAGGTATTATTTGATGACTATTCTTTCCAGGAAAAGAAAACAAAACCAACCCCAAAGCAGTCAGTGCAATGGTGCAATAGGAAACCAGAATCACCAAATTCTTAAGAATTCCATCTGTTTCTATGGGGCTGTACAGGCCTTCAGCACTGCACTGGGCTGTTACAAACCCCTGGATCCCGAAAACATCCATGTGCAATTTATTAACAGCTGTGTAAATTTAGTGTGATTGCTTTTGTTTCATTGCAGTGAAAGACCATGCTCAGACTGGCCCCACACAAGACAATTATGCAAATGACGGACATTAGAAATTAATTTAAAGCATAAATAATGTATTATTGACCATGGGATTACACTCGAGCTGTGATTTGATTCCTTCTTCATCTTTTTGCTGCTGGAGCAAAGTAGCCTCGTGGGAGGTTTCATTTGGGTCCCACACTCTGGCAGCAGAAATGAGTCAGGAGCCTCAGTGGCATTCCCATGCAATTTACTGCCTGCTTCCAGTGACAAAGATTTAGACCAATGTCTTACCCTGCTTGTGCAGTGAAATACCTGCAAGGAGGTGCTGAACTCTAGCACCTCTGCAGTGACTTGGGCGCTTCTGAGCCCTGTTCAGTTAAAAGCATCCTCAGTCCCACATCCTCTGGGCCAGTGTCCCCCACGGCTGTGACAGAAATAGGGGCACAGATTCTCCAGTGACATGGTTGATGTGCCAGCTCTGTGCATCAGCATGATGGGCGGACATGGAGACATGAGTGCAGAACCAGACTTTTGAGAACATGAATCTTGGGGTAAATCCCAGCCTGGTTTGTGTTGGAAGGGACCTTAAAGCTCATCCAGTTCCAACCCCTGCCATGGGCAGGGATCCCTTCCACTGGAGAAGCTTGCTCCAAGCCCGTGTCCAACCTGGCCTTGAGTATTTTAACACTAAATACCAGGAGGTTGTAGATTTAAGTTGCCTAACTGTTATAAGAAGTTATTATTAGAGGCCAAATCATTTCCATTGCCTTCAATGGAAAAGTGATGTTTCAGCACTCATTTCCCTAGTCAGGGGGGTCAGGCTTGCCGAGTGCTTGGAAACTGGAGTTTAAGTCACAGGCAGAGCCTGCTCCTGCCAGCATCACCCACAGAAGGTCACTGCTTGGCTGCCTTTCAGCTGATAAGCAAAAATCAAGACCTTTTGTTTCTGCTTTTCTGTTCCTTTTGGCCACAAGACCAGATTCCCCACCTTCACTTTGCTTAAGAGCATCGAAGTGGTACTAAAACTTAACAGGGAACGTGTGCTTAGTAGCTGACAGCTGGAATTGGTTTGCTTTTGCTCTGGACCATACAAAGTGTTGTTTTTCTGTGTAGGAATTAGCTTCTTAAATAACTGGAAGAGGAGAAGGTGTTACATCCATACACAGGCGCCGCTGATGTGTGTTGTATAGAATTATCTCTTGGGTGGTATTTCAGTGTTTTCGGTCCCAGGATAAAATAGTTCACTGGATTGTCTCTTGGTCTTTTCTGCCCTAAGAGCAGCATACCTGCAGTGAGTTGCCTCGTGATACAACATTAACGTTCCTTCCTCATGTATTCATTGCTATCGATGTGATGGTTAACTTGGCACACTCCCTGTGCTGCACACTGGGAAGGGCACACGAGGCATTTTGCTCTGCCATGACACAAAAGTGAAATATCTGTGGTGCGATTCAGAAATAGGAGAGTCTGTTCCTTGGCTTTCAGGAACCAGGGACTGAAAATGCGTGTGTGGTGGTGTGTGCTCACACTGCAGCCTCTACACAGCAGCAGCTGCGATGGGCACCAGCTTTTCAGGATGCAATTTTGGGTAATATTTTAGTGAAAGGACAATAAATCAGTGTTGATGTTTGCTCTCAGGAGTGAGGAGCAGCCACATAATGGACAGGATTGTCACTGTAATCCTGCCAGATCCAGTGCTTTGTTAGTTCCAAGCTAATAAACATAGGAAGTGCATCCCTGCTGCATTGTATTGTTCATTGGAATTAGATACATATATATTTTGCTAATAACTGTAATTACTTAGCACAGCTTTTTACTTGTGCTATGTAGAAATGCCCCCACAACCAAGTAATTACTTTAGACATTCAGCCAGAGAGAAGGAGGATGTCTCAGGCGGTTGGGTTCCCCTTCCAGGAACTGGTGTAATGCTCTTTCATTTTATAGCATGCCTCTCAGGTCCTGTGTGAGGGTCCCAGTTGTGTTAAGGAGCCCACTGCTGCGATGGTCCTTAGCTTGGTCCTGCATTAGACACTTTCAATTTCAGAGTATTTTGAAGACAAATCACCGTGGCTAATTCAGCACCATGGGCTTTATGAGGCTGCTCCAGTCCCCTGCATCAAGAAGCATCTCATTTGACACTGGTCAGGTCATCCCATCGGTGCTGTGAGTCTTGTTAAACCCACCGCAATGCTGCGTATTCTGCTGGGAATATTGGAAATAGACATTGCTAATTCATCAGAACCACATTGCATTAATCAGAATTTATCAGAAGAGTTGCATAAATCCAGGCTGTTGTTTCTGCCATGGTGGCTTCAGAACTGAATTCATGGGATTTCTCTCCAAGACTTTCTTGGAGTAAGAGTTACAGTTTAGGTGTCGTTTCTGTGCCTGAGGAATATTTCAGCTCTTTCTGACTTTCCGAAACTTCTGCCAATCAAGACTTCTCATCTTTTCCAATGGTTTGATAATTTGACCCTCCCAAATTGCTGTCTAACGGTGTGACCAGCTGAAAGAAAAGATTATCCTGCACAAAGCTAACTTTCAAAGGCAGTGCTGGTTTACCCCATCTCCTCCAGGTCTGGCTGCAAAACAGGTTGCCAGCTGCCATCAACACACGGAGTCCACAGGCTGCAAAGCTCTCGTGCTGGAATCTTTGCATTTGAAATCAAAGCTTTGCAGTGCTAGAAATGTCATTCTAAAGTCCTCGGTTTTGATATTTTCTTTAGGAAAGAATTCCATTCAAACAGAAATGTTCCAGAGAAAGAGAATGAAATGTCATCTTTTATATCTCTTGAAGCCTTATATTGTGGGGAAGCACTACAGTCAGTATAACCCTTTAGACTGAGAAAGTTCCTGCACGTCAGGATTGTACCATGGAACATTGTTTATTGTCTTCTGTAAATGTCACTCTTTGTGTGCTCTCGCTGGACTGAAGTGGAACCATGAACTCACATGGAAATGCCTACATATTAATATTGCATTCGATGGTAATTGCAATCATGATTAATTAATTTGTTCTGAGAGCAGATACTATGCACCATGGGGACTCCAAAGCATTGATTTCTGACTGTAGGAGTGAATGTGGCTTTGCCATAAAGCGTCAGGAGAACCCGGAAAGGGGTGAAGGCTGGGAAGGACACCACCAGCCCCAGCAGCAGGAAGGGCATCCCCAGCCCTGGTCCATTAGGCAGCAGAGACTGGACTCCCAGCTTGGCATGGACATGTAGATGCCTGCTATAGGTTCGAAGAACCATTTTCTTAGCGGCTCCACGCTTTGGGAAGAGATCAGGAAAGTGTGCTGCTCAAACACACTCCTGCTTGAGTCAGGGCTGATGGGTCACAGCCTCACGCTTTCTGTGAGTGTCTTGGGACAAAAGAGAAGGCTGGGTATGAAATGCAGCTGCTACAAGAGACATTTCAATTTTGCAAGGGCCAGAAAGCAGCATTAAGATATAATTAAAAAGTTATTGGAAAATCTCCACAAGGCTCCAATTCAATTTAATTACTGCAGCTCTTCCTCCATCAGGAAGGCAGGAATCATTACAGTGGCATTTCAGGGGTTGCACAAATCTGCATTTTGCCTATTTTGGCTGCTAGATGTCATTTTAATTCTCATACCCATCCTGTTTTCCTTAGCAGAAACTAGAATTCCCCAAAAGTGGATGTTACAGTGGGATCACCATTGCTCATTGCTGCACTTGTCTAATGGTGTCAAGGGAGAAAATGATAAAGCATTATTACAGAAGTTCTTCTGCTTGAAACCAGGAGTGTTGCTGGTCTTAATAAAAAGGAGAAGATGGGCTGTCCAAGGCCAGGCTTAAACCCCAGTGTTGGTTAGCTTCATCAGCAGCAATCAGTGTGTTAGTTTTCTGTCAGAGGCTCTTTCATAATTAGAAGAGCAAAGGTGGGACAAGCTGTGGAGGTCTCTGGAGATGAGCAGTGCGGTTTTCAGGCTGGATTCTTCACATCCACCTTCAGGCTGTGGTTCTCAACGTGGTCCTTGAGCAAGCTCAGCAGCAGTTTTATGCTCTAAGTAGGGTTTTGGAGGAGAAGGTTGAATTTGGAAGGGTCACAGCGCTCACTCCGGAAGCCCAAGGAGCTCCCTCTTTGGGGAAAGAGGAGTTTGTATCCCTTTTTGAAAGACACAAAGGCAAGTTCTTATTGTATCAAGTAAACATGGCCTCCTTGTGTAAGGTGTATCTTGCAGTAAGGTGTAGATAACATTGGCTTGTGTTAGGGAGTAAGTATGGCTTCCTCATGTTAAGGTGAAGGTATGTCCGTCTTGTGTTAAGGTGTAAGTATGCCCTCCTTTCTGAGGCCTACATAACAGGATTCCTGCCTTCAGCTGGAGGAAGACAAATCCACAATCAATTCTGTATTTCGCTACTGAAGAGTGTAACACTAAACCGCTGTAGAAGGTTTTTGTACAAAGGCTAGATCTGTGTTGTTTAATACAGCACGTTTCAAGTAATCGTGAGACAGGAAATAATCCTCACTGTTTTTCCTTTAAAAAGTACTGGCTTTTTGATCGCGATGCAGCAGATCCAATTGCTACCCTTTCTACAGACCATTCGTCTGGTTGTTGGGAGAATGTGCCTGGTATATGTTGAATGCTTCAAACACAGCAGCTGTGGTAGTTGTAGCAACCTCTTTGCAAATCAATTGGTTTTAAGTGAGCTTACCCAGATGATAACACAGTGACTGAGATCTGGGACTTGCATAGTTTGTGCTTTTACTTTGTATGTTTTCCAAATCAATAATATATGCAGCTGAAAGGTGGCACCATCCTCAGTAATTAGGTGCCTTTTTAGTAGAATTGATATTGCTTAAGAGCAGCAAATTGATTCAATGGATCCACTCCCAGCTTAGGAGGTGTTTTACCTTACTAGGAAAGTGCAGCATAACCCAATAAACACTAAAGTTAGTGGGAGCATTGCTTATTCTATTCAGCCTTACATTGATGCTAGGAAAAAACCTACCTACAATTCTTATGTGCCAGATCTATGAAGAAGTCATTTTCACTTTACACTATTAGCTCATATATATATATAAAATCAATGTACTCTGTTTAGAAAATCAAACATAATATTGTGAGGACAAAAGAAATCTCCCCAGAAATATCAACTTTCTTTAGTTGAACTTGTCGGTAAATCTTAGAGAATCAAGTTGGGCTTCTCTTTGCATTAGTGTACTTTTATAAACCCAGGAGACCTCATGGCATTTTCCTCCTGCAGCTTTCCAAGTTACAAAGGTGGTAATGTGATCATAACGTAGTTGGTTGTGGTCTGTTTATGCTATACCTTTGCCAAGAAGGATGTAGTTTGCATTTCGAATCTTAAGTTTTTAGCTTAATACATGCCTTAAAGTCATATCCTACTGCTGGGATTTATGAGTTAAAAGTATCCAGTAGTCAGTATGTTTTAATAAGAAATATCCAGTGATGCTGGTTACAGAATTCCCTGAAGCTGTAACTTTTCTTACCCTGTGCTGCTCCTTTGCAGATTTGGGTTTAAAATGGCAGTATTTAGAGTATGCATTCAGCTCCCCTCCCTTCGGTGTACCAGTGTTGGTACTGCAGCGCTGTTACTTGCTGTCACTTTATTCCTGTCTACATTCTAAATGACATGAAAAGCACTTTTCAATTCAGTACGGTTTTTTCCAACTCTGGCAAAACGGCCCAAGCCGTAATTCCCCTTTCCTAAGTAAATACATAGCAGCGTGGCAGGTTCAGTCTGTCCTAAGGAGGTGCGTGGATCTCAGTGCAATCAGATGATTTCAAACTTCGCAGAGCTCTCTTCTATCCCCAGCTACCAGACGTTCAGCATTAACTTCCTCCCAGTGCACGTTCCCTTTCTGCAGGGCAGTGAGAAAGTACAAGCAAGATTTAGTGTTATGGCATATAAAGGCCAGGTTAGATGGGGCTTGGAGCAAGCTGCTCCAGTGGAGGGTGTCCCTGCCCATGGCAGGGGTTTGGAATTGGATGTGCCTTAAGGTCCCTTCCAAACCAAACCAATCTGTGGTTCTATGATTCTATTGGTATTGGTTTCAAAGCCAAATGTTGTCCCAGGGCTGGGAAATGATATTTTCAAAACAGAAACAGTAACATATAAGTGCTGCATGATGATGATGAATGTTGTGTCCATAGCTGCATCCATGTCTTTGTGTATAACAGGCTTTGATGAACTTTTCTTCCATTAATTTCTCTAATTGCTTTTCAAACCCATTTATGTGTTTGGCTCCCACAGCATCCTGTGGTAATGAGTTCCACAGTTTAATCATACACTCTGAAAAGATACTTTCTTTTCTTTGTTTCACACCTACTGTCTAATTCTGTTCTGACAAGCCTTTGTTCTTACATTGTGAGAAACAACAAACAGTCGCTTGCTATTTGTGCTTTTGCTGCCCTATATGATTTTCTATACACCTACTACATTGTCCTTTTGTCCGCAGATTGAAAAGTGCTTTATTTCAGCTTCCTTTGAATGGAACCTCTTCCCATTAGTTAACCATTGCAGAATCACACAGAATCACAGAATCACCAGATTGGAAGGGACCTCTAAGATCACCAAGTCCAACCCATGCCCTACACCTCCACTAGGCCGTGTCACCAAGTGCCATATCCAGTCTCTTGTTAAACACACCCAGGGATGGTGACTCCAGCACCTCTCTGGGCAGACTGTTCCAATAGTTTATTATCCTTTCCATGTAAAACTTCTTCCTAACATCCAACCTGGACCGCCCTTGGCGCAGTTTGAGGCTGTGTCCTCTCGTTCTGTCCGTTGCTGCCTGGTGACAGAAACCAACCCCCACCTGCCTACAACCTCCTTTCAAGAAGTTGTAGAGAGTGATAAGGGCACCTCTGAGTCTCCTTTTCTCCAGGCTAAACAACTCCAGTTCTCTCAATCACTTGAGATTGAGACCATTCTTGTCACATTGTTCCATACCTCATCTAGGCCTTCTAAATCCTTTGTGAGATAAGATGCCAGATACGCAAAGTGTGGCTCTCCTCTGGATTTTTATTGACATAATGACATTTTCCATTGTCATTGTTGCCTTTCTGTATAATTCCTGCCTGTGCCTTCACTTTCCTTCTCCTCCTCAGCACTAAGCTGGTGTTAAATATATATATGTGTATATATATATCCAGACAGGTAAAATAATAGAATCATAGAATAGTTATAGTAATAGTAATGGTTACAGTAATATATAGTAATAGTGTAATAGCTGTCAGTTGTAAGAAATACAAGTAATGCAAATTTTTAACATAAATTAATCATTTTAGTTGTCAGAGAATTAAGACCAGGTCACCTCAAATGCTGGGATTTCTGCCAAAGCCCTTTAAATGCAGCGTCTCATTCCTAACACACAGGCAGGGTCAGTATGTGGCTCTTAGACAAGTGCTAAGAGGTGAGAGATACCTCTTATGACTGATAAATATTGAAATCATTGTAATGAGATTCCTAATGAAATAATTGGCCGTTTTCTTCTTTCCCATCACTGCTGAGGGGAAAAGTACTTTGGAGAGTCTCCTGCCCATTTTCCAGGGTTAATGGATGGAGTGGGAAATGAGCAGTCACAAAGTGTGGGCTCTGAGGCTCTGCGTCCTGTTCCGCATTTCATCATGATGAAATTCAGTGTCCCTATTTTTCAGTAAGTCTGTATATTCTGAAACCAAATCTTTGTAATTTGCAAACTCTATGTTTAGTGATAACTGTGAATTTGGTTGACAGTGCTCATCAGTTTAACGCCTCAGCCAGAAGGACATGATTGTCTTAGGAAACCGGATCATCTGTTATTTTAACCCAAGGATGCCTTTAGCTGATTTGTTCTGATACCTATTTTCTCTTACTTATCTGTTAAACCCGTACATGCTCCAGCTAATCTGAAAGAAACAATAAAGATGGCTCAGATTCCTCTTTGTGCTTTGGGTGCAAAGGGCAGTGGAGTAAAAGCATGATGTGACTCCCCCCCTCCTTTGCCTGAGCCTAGCTGCTGGAAAAGCAGGAAAAGTGGCTTTGTGGGTGGAAAAGGCAACTTCTGCTTCCTCTATACTTGGGCTGTTGGCTTTACCCACACATCCTGCCAGATAACCTTAGCTTAAAGATTGAACTTCTTGTTACCCATGAAATACAGCAAACGACAGCCCCAGCAGCATTGATGCTGATGGCTGGAGCCTGCAAGACACTTGTGACATCTGCACTGCTAACAAAGCCTCCTTTGTTTCATCTTCTCCCCCCGTTGCTATTTTCTGGCTTTCACAGTCTTTTGCCATTCCAGTTAAACCTGAGACAGCAAACTCTGGGAGAGAAAAGGCAGCAGAACAAGGCAATAGCACTCAGAATGGAGCTTCTCTTCCCATGCTGTCTCCTCAGGATGGCACAGAGGAGGTGTAGACATGCAGGTTATTTCCAACGCCTTGCCTCGGAATACGGTGTTTAAAAAGGTCACTGAAATAGTTAGGATTTATATAGTAAAAAATGATTAATGAAGTAAAGCCCATTCTGTAACCTAGTCAACACAGGGCAAATCTCCCCTCATACCTGTGGAGGGATAGGGCGTCTTTCTGCACTGCTCCTAATCTCTATTGTAATCCTTTGCTACAGCTTGATCCTAATGAGATTAGAGACTTAAAATGCTGCTGTATTACATTATTGAACATCCAAGACAACTCTTGTAACCATGGTTTCATTTCCATGCCTTTTTCACGAGAAGAGGAGCTTCCTTTTCGATAAGGATAAATACATTTGTCAGGAATTGCGATAAAGCCTGAATCCCATCTTGTTTGTTAGTGTAAAACCAAGAAAAAAGCCATTAACAAAGCCAACAGGCTTTTTGTGTTCCAGTGCTGTTTGGTCCGTAACAAAATCTGAGCCAGCCTTATTCAGAGGGCTGTTTGAGGAATGGCGTGTCCATTGGCACTGAGGGGTTTAGTAGCATATCTTTGGAACTTTAAGGATCCATCCGTTGAGTGCAAGCCTTGAGTGCCAAACGTGGAGGGGGGTAGGACTGTGGCTATGGCAGGCTGATGGACAGGGCTGGGCTTTAGCAGAGGGTGCTCCAGGCCTGCTCCTGGGACCCTCTTTGGGACCTCTCTTGAAGGCAGGGAAGATGTCACCACTAAGAAGGCATAACCTGCTCTCCAGTGGCTGAAGTGGCTTACAGTCCGAGCAGGCAGGTTTAACCCAGGGTTGAAGGGCAAGCAGAAGGAAGCAGAAGTGAAAAATACCAAGTTCAAAAAGCCCCATTGGCTTAAAAGGTAAATGCATCAATGCATAGAAATTTCCTCTGTCCACACCAGGAAGAGAAGCCTCATGCCTCAGGAACCTGCTGCCTGCTCCAGGCTCCCGGGAATGAATGCCTTGGTGCCTTTTGAAGGGATGGTATTCTGTTCTTCATCTTTCATTCTTCTGTGCTATTGGAATTGCCATTTCCCCATTTAATGCATATTTTTACAACTAGAAAAGCACCTGTGGTCATTTCAGAATAACTTTAGTTTGCGTTGCTGTCATGGAGAAGATAAACACTGCACCTTGTTCCCTTTAAATTTAAGATCAAGTCATTGAAAATAGTCTTTTATATTGTTTTAAACAGTGTACAAACAATCTATAGAGCATAACATAATAGCCAGTTTATGAGCCTGGAAAGCAGGAGGGAGAAGAGAGAACGCATTTATCTGGCAGCATTTAGACCAGGAAACTGAAGAAGTTGTTTCAACCATATGGGAAGGCGCTGTGTGAGATAGGTGAGCAATTAGTTCCTAGTACAGACATAAATACTTTATCCCACCAGATTATACAAGATCAGCAGAAGCTGCCATGGGCTTCTTAAAGTTTAGCAAAGCTTGGTAAGGACAAGGATGGCACCTTTGCCAGAATCCTGAGTGAGTATGGGTGGAAGACAGCATGGAGTAGAGAGAAGGGTTGCGGGCGACCTTGTCGCTCTCTACAGCTGCTTGACAGGATGAAGCAAGGATGGGGCTGGGCTCTGCTCCCAAGGAACAAGGGATGGGACAAGAGGAACCGGGCTCAAGCTGCCCCAGGGCAGGTTTAGATGGAGCTGAGGAACAATCCCTGCCCCACAGGGTGCTCAGGCATTGGAAGAGGCTGCCCAGGGCAGGGCTGCAGGCACCGGCCCTGCAAGGGTTCACCCAGTGTGGAGACGAGGCCTTCTCTCAAAGAACCACCCCCACCCCCATTGCCATGCTTCCCTTATATCCCATAAGGAACATCACTGCTACCCTCCTCCGGCTGCCCACAATCATCTCAGTGTGGGAAATCTTCCCTTCCTCTTGCTGAAGGAACCTGTAGGTTAAAGTCTCTGGTCGTGGTTCTGCAGTTACTGCTGATGGCCTCTGGGAGACTTTGTCTTTCAGATGAAATGTCAGAAGCCATCATTCTGTTGCCCCTTAATACCCACAGAGTTCACCAGGTTATTCTGGCACCCTGGGAAGCCTTTGAAGCCTCATGAATCCTGTCTGTAATTTTCTCTACTTCTCCCATTTCTTCCTGTTCTCTAGAAAGCAAAATTTCCCTTGGCTAAGCTAAAATACTATTTCCCATCTTGGTTGTTGTCTTCCTATGGCTGGACATCACTACATGTAAACTGTTGTTTCTCTTTAGAAGGCTTTTAAAATTGTTCTTAGTCTCCAGCATTTACACTTAGCAACTATTAAGGAGGGGCTCTTCTTTAGGGACTGCAGTGACAGGACAAGGGGGAATGGGTTCAAACTGAAACAGGGGAGGTTTAGATGGGATCCAAGGAAGAAATTCTTTGCTGTGAGGGTGCTGAGGCACTGGAATGGGTTGGCCAGGGAGGTTGTGAGTGCTCCATCCCTGGCAGTGTTCAAGGCCAGGTTGGATGAAGCCTTGGGTGCCATGGTTTAGTGTGAGGTGTCCCTGCTTCTGGCAGGGGGGTTGGAACTGGATGATCTTAAGGTCCTTTCCAACCCTGACTATTCTATGAGTCTCCTTGGAGATTTCAGGCTCCCAGCTCCCATTGGCTCGTGGCTGTCCACATGAAGTGTTTATTTCTTCCTAGTGCAGCAGAACAGCAACAGAGTCCCAAGTATTTACACGGAGGTGGTTTCTGAAGATGAAATGTGTTACAAAGACTGTTGTATCTAACAACTTTCTGTTCTTGAAGTGTATGTTAGAATAAGAGAACATGGTGGATGTGACCACAACTGTCGGATGCTGTATCCTTGTTAAGGAATTTTTCATCACTGACATCTCAGCCAAACGTTAAAGCTGGATTTCTGATGGAATTGGTTGCAGTAGCTCTCTGGTGTACTTCAGGATGCTCTGTTGCATTCTCCTCATTGTTCCTGGGGCTGTGCCTTTCTCAAAACTGGTGCCATCCCACCAGCATCCTGCTCTTTGTGTTCTCTATGCTATTGAGGGCAATGAGTGTCTTGGCAATTCCTGGGGCATGCAGGAGAGGAGCAGAACAGCTTTCCCAAAGGATTGGGTGTCACCAGTACACTTCTTTTAGTAGCTGTGGCGCAGTCAATCCGCTGTGCTCTTGCCTATAAGTTGGTAGAGGGCAGTGAATGCCATTCCCAAGCATTTCACCCAGCTTTGTTTCTTCTGGAAGCAACCACAGTGCTCCATGACCTCTCTGTGTTGTCCACATTTAATGTGGACACACATAAAATGCACCATGAACTATTATAATAGAATTGATTTTATAGATGTTGAGCCTTGAAGAAATCTCTAATGACCATGCCACAAATGCGGTGTGATTTTTGTATCCAGTCCACGTTTTCTTTTTCAGATAAAAAACATCTTTTAGCAAAGAAATCCATCTTCACCTGCAGAGTCACATGTGACACGGAAACTGTGAACTCTTTCAGTGTTAGTTTAAACTGAATCTGTCTTGAAATTTCAGTCACTGATCTCTATATATTTTGGTTGCTTAAAGAGACATCTCCTTCATGAAATACTTTCCCTCAAGTATGTTAGGTTGAGTTGTTGCTGTTCTAAGGACAGACTGGGTGAAAGTTGACATAGCCATTTTACACAGGGGGTTGTAGAAGTGCTTTTATCACTGTGATACCACCTTAGCTTAGTGGGCCACCGAGATACACCAAATAGCTTTGTGTGTTACCATGATGTTCTTATCTGTATACTTGAAAAGAAAGAAAAAACATGGATTAACTGAAGAGAAGTTAAGATAGAACAAAAAATATTACTGATAAGCCGTATTATTTAAAGCTCAGTCTTTAACCTTTAAGTGTCTTGGTGTGTTAACAGTTTTGGATCTCTTAAGTGTCGGCTGGCACAGGCACCAAGATAGAGAAGTACTTGAGGTGTAGTGACCACCTGTATTGGGATGGATGCTGCCCACCTTTTTGCACACTGCAAATAGTAAATGATAAATGACATCTTTGTAATAAGAGCTGTAAGATAGCTAATAGGTAAATGGAGATAACATGCAGGGCATTGGAGCTTTGTGAAGGAGCAGGAAAGACCAGGCAGTTTCCTGCAGACTCCTCCTGATCTTGGTCGGAGCATGAGTGGGAAAACCGAGTGGGTCTTTGTGAATATGTGATGTGAGCTCTTCCCAGGGTTCTTTTGGGATTGTGGAACATGGAAGATGAGGTAAAGGCAAAGAGCAGGCAGGGAGATTGTGTGTATTGGTCTTTGTTAAGAACTGGTGGTTATGAGGTGGTCACTTCAAATTAGTGAGAAACAAACTCCAGTGTGCTGTATGCTATAGGGACCATATGTACACTGGTGGAGATTGATTTAATCACCTAATCTAATCAAGTTGTTTGCATAGCTGCCTAATTTCTGTTTTCCTATTAGCATTAAGAGAATAAATACACATAAATAGTTACGTTCGAATAAAATGGAGCCAGTGACTCCTCTTTCTCAACAATCAAAACCAATTAAAGTTTGTCACATGTATTGCTGTTTTTCAATACAAGAGCTATCTAAAATACCTTTAAAATCTATTTCAATTCCTGTTTGTGTAATATATGAATTCATTATAAAGCCTTTTAGTTAATTCACTTTATCCTTAAAGGCTTATGACTTAAAAATCTTAATTAAATTTCATTTCATATACTACATCCATTAATATATTCCTTTAAAAGCCTTTATAATTCATGGTCTTTACCCATTTATGATTAGAACTGTTACTGTAGTTTGCATCTCAATAATAAGCAGCAGCTGCCTCTCCAAGCAACACTAAAACAAAACCTCCAACCTTATCTCAATGTTTCTTTTTACTCCTCGTACCTACTCCGAGCTTGCAGAGTTGTCAGGGACTCAAGAAGCTCGGCGTCCCTGACCCTGGTAATGCTCTCCATTAGCATAAGCTGAAGGACATTTGGTGGAGCAGTCGGTAGTCCTGCAGCGATGGGAGGCTCCTGCTTTTTCCAAGCAATGAATTTACTTAGAGGATTACTTCAAAAGTCTGGGTTTTTTCTGAGCCAGTAGTTGCTGTTCTCAAGTTAGAGCATTGATGGGAAGCTCTGCTGTGTTTGGGATGGCTGCATGTTTGGCCAGGCCCTTACTAGGGCTCTATTTGCATTATTAATGGCTTTTTAACAACTGATGTAGAAAGGCAAGCTGACGATATTTAGCGCAATTGCCATTTGAATGAGAGAGATAACATTTCAGCAGCTGGTCGGATTGCCAATGGCCAGCTAAAGACCCCCCACCAAGGCAAGTCTGTGCAGGCAACCACAATTCCTTAGGTGGGAAATTAAGTAGAAATGAAAGGAAGGATGTGCAAGTCTTGTGTTGGGTATAGAGGCAAATAGCAGAACAAAAGGATGAACAAGCCTCATGTTTGGAATAGAAGCAAACACCAGAATTTATAGGTAGATTTAAATGCAGAAAACTCTGTGGCCAGGTAAAAAGATTTTGGTTTTGATTCAGAATTTCAGGTTCAAAGAGAAAAGGAACCCAACGCACTTGTTTTGGTTTGTCTAAGGGGTGCAGAGGAGCTCTGTACACGCGTCCGCAGTAGATGAGTTATGCTCAGGTGGAAAGGCTGATTGACATCTTTGGGAAAGAAAGGAAGTATGAGCACATGAAGTATGAACACAATTAATGCTCCACATCCCATTTGAGACACACGCACACACACCCCCACCCTGTTTGAGACTGCCTCTAATGTCAGTTTTATTGAGGGACTATGAAGTTTGAGCTCCCAGTTACAGTCTGGGTGTTGGTGCTATGGCATGGTTGGGATTCTGGCTGGGAATGCATGTTATCCCAGCAAGGAGGCAGGCACTGATTTGAGGAATAAGGAACTGGGGCAGAGGGATGCATGGTTTAAAAAAGAAAATACTCACTTTCTGCTCAGTTCTGGTTATCTCAGGGTATAAGCAAATGCTGATGTCATGTTAGACACATGCATTGCCTTAGGTTGCAGTGCTGAAAGCCTAAGATAATTGAATTCCAATAGTGTCATCAATCTGATCAGTGCTCTAAATGGACATTCAAATTAGCATCTTTCTAACATAGAATAATTATACCAGAAATTAGAGATGAGATGCTGGCAAGTATTTGCATCACATTTTCAGCCTAAAGGGCACAGCTTTTCTCATGCTAATGTTCCACTTTGTGGAGTTTGTAAAGGGTTTGTTTCTTACAAGTTTTGGCTGTCAATGTACACGTATCCTGGCTGTGAATGCTCCAGGTATCCAGTAACACCACTCCACTCCATTGACATATGGTTTACACCACTGAGAAGCTGTTCTCTTACATTTCCAACCTAGCTTTCACTCCTGAAAAGGCACAAGAGCTTCATAAACTGTTTTTCCTTCACATATCTATCTAGGTAATACATTGATGCACTGTAGAATACGATTTCCCTCTGTATTCCTATAACTCCAGATAAGGATCTACACTGTGTTATCACAGAATCAACTAGGTTGGAAAATACCTGTAAGATCATCAAGTCCAACCACTAGATTCTATGATTCTGTGATTTATAGAACTCTAAAAGAGGGTCTACACCGTGCTGTAATGTTGGTACTCCCAGTATATGCTCATAATTGCTCTGATGTGAGTCTTGTTGATGCTCAAGACTGCCCCAGTCAGCACCAGAATTCATGCAGATGTGGATAATGTGGTTTTCAACACCTCTGCATTCCTGTCCCCATGGGAGTGCAGTAAAAGAAGCAGATTCAGGTTTCGAGAGCAGTAGGCTGTGGTGTCAGTCAGCATGCATATTGTGCTGTTCCAGTTCATGGGCTTGTAGGGTCTGCAGTGTTTGGGGGTGGCAGTTACACTCAGTCTTTCAAGAGAATAATGCCCACTCACAGTCACTTGCTGCCCATGAAGAAGCCAAATCAAACACAGGCTCATCTTTTATTGTAGAACAGCAATCAATATTGAATAACAAACAGTTTTGATTTGTGTTAATGTTGGTGAATTCCTCAATGTTAGAGTAGTGAAAATGGTATTAAATAGGCTAATGTGTTTGCTTGTCCTGTAATAAGATGTTTAATAGCAAATAAGTGGTTACAGTAACACCAGATTAAATGCATTTGTTGTCTATCTCCAGCTGCCTCGTGCCACTTAGTGTTCTGTCTTTACTCAAAGCTGGTAAACATCTATTTCTTAGTTACATTGGCCTTCCAGCACTATTATGCCTGTAAAAATGTAGGCTAATTTTATTAGCTAGCCCTCTTCTTTGCAGTTAGGTACTTGGAGCTAAGGGATCTACTGTTACAGAAAGAAATTCATAAAACTAAAACATAAAAAGAGATGAGAATTATGAATGTCAAAATTGCATATGCTCAGAATACACAGTCTTTGTTTTTTGTATTTAAAGCTGTGAGCATGTGCTGGTGGCTATGAAAGGAGGTGGATTTTAAGGTATCAAAAGGCTGGCATTGTGTGGTTCTTGATGTAAGAGAAGCTGTGGCTGGGTTGGAGCTGGGTGAGCTTTAAGGTGCCTTCCAACACAAACCAGTCTATGAGTCTATAAAAGTAGAAATTACAATTACAATGGCAATGACTTTTCTCTCTGTCTGACTCTGTTTTGAGTTGATGGCATTGGCTAACTCTTAGTGACTTCGTTTGCCTCTGAGAAGTGCAGTAATCCCATGAAAATTCCCTAGTTGGCATTCACCTAGTCTTCTTGGTGTTATGTAAGGGAACATATGAACAAAATGACATAGCTGTCTATAGGAATAAACATAGGGGAAATATGACTCTGTCCTCACAGATAGCCCCATGAGAGCAGTCACAGATCACCGAAGCTGTGACTGCAGCTCTGAGGACATCTTATCAGTGCAGCGCTGCTAGAGGTGTCACGCTCCTTGTTGGGTGGTGTTGGGATTGCCCATGGCTTGTGTGGGAATAACAGCCACGTGTGGGAAACTCAGACCCTGAGTCCTCTGAGCAAATAGGTTGTCTTTCATGTTTGCTGTTTTAAAACACCGCTTGCCTCTTCGCAGCCTGCTGATCTTCTGGTGTTAAAGAACCAGGGCTCTTGCAAGCTTTGCAAATATTGTTTTATTCCTGCGCCTGATGTTCATCTGGTTTGAATGTGAAAGGGGGCTGGAGGATGTTCAGTGAAATATACAATCCTGTATCTACATTTTATGCTCTTGCAGATTTGCTCTGTAATAGAGTAATAAGTAAACCAGAGGCATTTGTTAGGCTTATCCCTTCAGGAAGGAACTTTTCTCTACCTTGGTGCTCTACTCCTTCATTGTTCAGCCTCTGCTTGGTAAAACCCTTTGTGGTTTTGGCGTTGCTGCATGACCTCTACACTATCAAAACCAAGCATTTTACTTCATTTGTGCTCAAATTCATTCCCTGTGGTTGTTAACAGCACTCTCTCGGGTGGAAGCAGGACCGAAGGGGACATCCCTGGGGTGGGTGCTCATGGCTCATGGAGCATGGGGAGAGGTGGCAGTCTGGGACAGCCAGCAGTGCCCCTCAGGCGCATTGTGTCTTCAATGCTGTGCCTTGCCCTGTGGGTTAGCTGCTTATTTCTCTGCATCAGTGCAAGTATTTGAGATTTTACATCTTAGAGCAAAGCTGTATGACTTCAATCCAGTGTGGCTCACCAGTGCCTTGCTCTTGAAGCCAGACATACAAAAGGGAAGTTTGAAACAGGTCTAGATTAAGGTCATCTGAGGAAAACCTTTCCCTTTCTGTAAAACTGGACTGCAATTTAGCTGTTCCTATATATCTAGCTAGAGAAAACGTCTCATAAGGTGTGATAGCACCTCACTGGTGAACTCTGCTTTTGTTTAAATGGGGGAGCCCTGTGTGACCATGAGCACTGGCCACTGCCTGCACTGCTGGGCTCAGCTTCACTTTCTTGCATATTTGCTCTTCGTACACCTCATTCCACAAAGCCAGCTGGACTTCCAAAGATGGGCAACTCACACAAACAGGGCAGTGCAGGGCTGGCTCCCCGCATGGAGAATGTGGAGGGGGTTGTCTTCTCAGGTGGTGAAGGGGTTGCTGCAAGATGGATAGACCTCGTGTTTCTGACGTAACTCCTTTGGTAGCAAAGCAGGGCTGGATTGTTTGACTCTCAAGGGGCAAATTATCTCCAGAACTCCGCGAGCAGCCGCATTTGCACAGTCTGATTGGCTGCCCTAAAGGCAGAACAAGTTGAATTATGCTAATGCACACTGAAATAGAGAGTCGCCCTTCAAGCCGTCAGTGTACATGTTCCTTTTGAAGCACTGAAGTTGATGTGGTCAGATTTTACATTAAAAGCAATGGTGACAGGTCTGTCATTGTCAGATTTAGCAAGCTAGAGATGTTCAGATGTGTCCTAATAGCAGTGAAGCATTTCATGTGACAATAAATATCACACTGAGTACGGCGAGCACCCTGATGAAGTGTAGTGCAGCTCTGGAAGCTTTCCAGAAGATCAGGTTTTGCATCATTTTGTGCAATTCCATGTAACCAATGGAATGTTACCTGAAAACCTGTCCATCATTAGAAATTCATATAAAATCCTCTTGCATTGCTAATAACATCTACTCTTGAATATCCATTTTTTGCTAGGGTGTGTATTTTAGAGCTTAAAATGTCGTGGTAGCCTTGTGGAATGGCTTGCTGAGAGGTGTTATTTTATGTCACAAGATTCTGGTCACAAGCAAGATTTGCTCCTAAGATTACGAACTCTGAGTGCAGCGATGATGGGAACTCAGTTCAAGTGCTTAAGAGTTTTATGTGAAATAAAATTGATCTCTGTCATTTATTACCCCTCAGAGGTGCTCAAGGGTCCTGAGCATTGACTGAAAAACTGCTTAGCTGTGCACTTTGGGATTAATGGGCCTGAGCAGGTTTGCCCCATTGCTTTAGCTCATGTGAACACATGTGCCCGCCTTGCAATTAGTGCTTTTGCTGACTGAGATTTGAAGACAGCCCAAAGAGAATTGAGATGTCTGTGTTTAAGTGAAGTGCAGTAGAAGGAGAGGCCAGTCGGTGCTCATGCTGCAGTTACCCACTTCTTGTGTATTGGCCGTGGGCAAATCTTTGTGCCTCTGTTCTGCCGCTGGCGAGGGACAGGAGAAGCCATGAAGTAAACCCATAGCATCCACTAACCCCGAGGAGCCCTCACAGTGTATGGAATTATTGTAACTTCTATATTCACTTGAAGCATTGTAAGGAAGGGCTGCAGTACCCCAGGGCTGTGGTTTAGGTTACTGATAATAACAGTGTGGTGTGAAGAGGTGCTGGTGGCTATTCAGAATGCGCATACCCTCCCTTTGTTGTAAATGCCACCTTGAGCTGCCTCCACTATCCCTCCTAAAGGAAACCATTCCAGAGCCTTTAATCCTTTTGTTTCCATGGTTTTTATTTAAGTTTTCTGCTTCCCCCTCTTACATTCCTTCTGCATCCCTGCAGTCAGCTAGTGAGCAGAACTGGGCAGGGTATTCTGCACTGATTGTAAAAGAGAAGCTGTAACATCCATGCAAATGTCCCTTTCTGAGTACCATACTACTGCCTAATAGTTAGCATTTGGAGAGGAGAGGCGGCCCTGCTGGCCTCCTGCTTTCCATGAAATCCTGCCTGACACGTCCCTGCTTTATCTTCATTATGCCTCTGCTAATCTTCCCCGTGCTTCAAGGAACTGCTGCTTGCGGAGCATCACCCTCCCGTTGTGCTGAGCAGCATCTCTGTTTGAAGAGGCCAAAAAAGGGCCATGGGTTTTTTTGTATCTTATGTATTCCCTCCCTCTCCCCCTCCCTGTGAGTATGTTCCCTTCTGCTTGTGCTGCCTTGCACCATGTAGTCCTCACAGAGGTGCTGCACACACCAGTATTTCCTTCCTTCTTCCTCTTACTTCTCATGGCAGTCTTCTGGGTGGCATCCGAATTCTCCTCAGTATCTGCTGAGCCCAGACAGGTGTTTGCCAAGCAAATCCAGATCACCTAAAGGTGGTTTGTGATGTGGAAGAACTTGCTGGTAGAAAATTGCATCTCTTCACCCCCTTTGCTTTCCTTTTAAAACCAGATGAGTGATGCACCTTCCATTGCTTTATCTGCCTGCTTTTAGTGTACTTAGGAAAGACTTACTGTAATTGCTACTCCAAATTTGGAGTTGAATCTCTGCCAGATGCCCCTCACCCTCATCAAAGATGAATCCTCAAAGGATCCAAGGGCAAAAAACCAGAGGAGAAGTAACTGGGAGGTTCCTTCTGTGCCTTCTGCACATAGCTGGGCAGATGCCAGCCCAGTGACCTTGCAGGAAGCCCTTCTGAGAGTGCACTCCAAACAACTGCATCTCTGTGGGAAAGCTGTGAAGGGTGGCACTGGCCTGGGAGCCCTCTCAGATCCCAGACCCCTTACAAGGGAGCTTTAGGGTTTGTAAAGACTCTTTGAGCAGAAGTGAGTTGGCATTCACTGCTGAGGGGCTGGGGCAATGGTCGCCTCTCTCTGCACATGCTAGAAGATAAGATAAGCTGAGCAGCCCGCCAGGAGGAGCGGAGCACATTGCAGAAGACTGCCTGTCAAAGTGACAAGGTTACTTGTGACTTTGAGCAAGTCCGATGTCAAACCGGACAGCATGCGGCCTCTGGATTACTTGAACATGAAAGACATGCTTCTGCCAGCTCAGCTCAGTCTCCCCTGTTGGGGCAGGTTCAAGCCGTTCCCCTTGGCCTGGCCCTACAGGCCCTTGTCCCAAGCCCCTCTCCAGGTTTCTAAACCACTTCAAATTTGCATTTTCCCCCTCTTGTTTGCCAGCAGATGCAGACCTTTGCTCCCTGCATGGGCTGGATGCATCTCACCTGAACTTGTAGTCCTCACTGGAAGCAAGACAAGCTACCCTGGTGATATTTAATCCATTTCCCTGACCCTCACCTTCCTCTGTGCCCCAGGCTCTCGGTGCACCACATCTTCCTGAGCTGACTTGCATTACATGACTCTTCAAACCGGCTCTTTAATCCGTGCTGAGGACACCCGCGATAGCACCGCGTGTGGGGCAGATGCTCAGAGCAAGCTGTGTACAGCAGTGAGCTGTTAGAGTTATTGTTTCTTAGGTTAGTCATCTTCTGCGTGGTGCTGGTGGCGTGGGAGCTGAGTGTACGTGGATTGGATGGGCCCATCTGTAAGGACGGCATGGGAACTCTGGCTGAATTAGGATACAGGCACTGAGCATCACAGCTGCCGTGGGTTTTAGCCTGGTGTGAGTGATTTCAGTGTCTCTGGGGCCTTTTTCTCCCCCCATATTTTGTTTCTGTTTGAGCTACCACCAACCCCCAGTTTTCTATCACTTCTCCCCAGTCCTTTTTGTCTTTTCCTCCTTTGCTGCTATAGGATGCAATTATATGCTTTAGCTAATTGCTAGTTATTTAATGTCAAAATGCATAATGTGTCTGAAATGTCCTTTGCTTTCCTCTGTCAAAATCATATGGAGCACAGGAAAACACAAGCTATTAAGGTTATGTCTTTTCAGTTTTATTCCTGATGGAACATCTATCGCATTTTGAGGTGCAGTGTTATGATTCTAGGAATTTAATATGTATCAACCTTATCTATTATGTATTTATAGTAATTGAGGGACTGTATGTAACGACCTTATTTACAGAGAGTTGTAAATGCACATTTGGTTTGGCACGTACTTAGGGGCTGATAAAGCTAGAAACATTTTCATAGACTAATGTAAGTGGACAGCAGCAAGTGCCAAAAAGCATTAGGAAAATGGGAATCTGTTCTTTCCACAGCTGAATTTACCCCTTTCCAGACATTGAATGTGGTTAAATATTTTATTTCACATATGTGTGAAGTAGGCAGAAAAAGGTTGAAATTAGTAAATGACGTTTTTAATGGCAGATATAATAATGGCACCTGGTCTAAGGAGGATTTCTCTATAAAAATGTTGATCAGCTCGCATTGGAGCTGCTGGGTTTTCATTTTAGAGCTCTAAAGTGCCATCATTTTTGGCACATTAAAAATCAGTCTAAAAGGAAATCAGGAAAGATACAGTCAATATTTGGGTGAGGGGATGCTCAAAGGGTGCTCCTGGAGTAGTTTCACATGGGCTATTGCATCAAGGGTACATGAAGAATAGTTTGGAGCTTAACTGGGAAAACATTAGTTCTTCATTTACACAAACCCTGCTTCATAGTGCAGGAAACAGGAGGAAAGTTTCAGGCTGTGAAATAAAGAGCGACTGAATTCTGTCACTTTGGGAAGCGTGACTTTGAACTTCGTAAGGGTTAACTCACTATCCAGCCTGTGTCAAGCAGGCAGCTGAGGAGCTCGTGCTCTTGCAGGGGCCCAGTTGCAGTGCGGTTTGAGGAAAACCATCAGAGATGGGCAAGAAAGCATCATTAAGAGCCTGCGAGCCCAGTTCCTCCTCTTGGGAGGCTGCTGGGCTTTGCTCGACCTTTCTGCTTCAGCATCCTCCTGAGGACCGTGAAGTTCACACTGGTGACGTGCATCTTCTGACAGTTTCTTTCCTGAGTTTGATGGGGTTTGGGTGGGGAGAGGTGGCTTTGGGCTGGTGCTCTGGTGCTTGGCCTTGCAGAGAGGAGCTGCTGCTGGGGAGGATCAAAAGCTTCTCTTTCCATGGTTGGAGTTCAGCAACTTGCGGGACTTCGGAAAAGAGGAGAATTCCCATTCCTGGCAGTTTGCTTCCAGCCGGATGCAAAATCTGAGTCTCAGAAGGACAGTGAGGCTGGCAGCAGGTAGACCTCGCTCTGGCTTAGTTTCTCTATAGAAAGAGCAGTCCCTTGGAGAGGATCTGTTTATTTCTGTGACTTCATGAGAAATCACAGGAAATTTCAGATTCTGGCATTCCCCAGCCTTTTCCATCTGAATGATTGGTCCATGTAAACTTTAATGAGCAACCTGCCTAAAAACATAAAGCAAATGAAAAGCACACCGGGACTGTATTGTGCTTCATACCTCCCCTTCATTCAGCTGTGCAATAGCTGCTAATTTTGATAGTGTTTGGCATTAGAAAATACTAATAAACGTGGTTTTGTCTATGGCTTTCAGTCATAAACACACAGAAAGGAATTACTGAAGTACAACAAGGTAGTAACATGAAATAAAACACTAAAACTATTCACAGATCTCACTGTTCACCTCCTCCATGTGGCTTCCTCTCATTCAGTGTGCCACCAGGGCTGGTTTGGGCCCCTCTGGTTTCATGATCTCTAACTTAGGAGAGAAGCCATCCACACTGGGTGTGACAAGTCTGGTCTGTAGGGGCATGTTTTGAGGCTGCTGGGTCAGAGGCATGGTGGTGCCCCTTCTTAGCTGGGAAAGGTTCTTGGAACCTCTTGAGCCTCTCCCTGCTGGCTTGACCAACCCACTTGGCCAGCCCAGTCTACTCTGATGTAAGCTCACCGCAGCTCCAGCTCCTTTCCTAAACCATCCTGTTTAATGTTCACTTCCTACAGCGAGACATTGGCCAGTTAACTTCCCACATCTTGGCCAGGAATAGGAAGACAGTGACTCCATGTCCATTGGAATAAAGGGCAACCATGCAAGAAATAACCCACAAGGCCAATTTCTTTTATTTTGTAGGATTAAAACTCCTACAAAATGACAAAATACTGGATGGGGCTTGGAGCAACCTGCTCTAATAGGAGGTGTCTGTGTCCATGTCCATGGCGGGGGGTTGGAACTGGATGAGCTTTAAGGTCCCTTCCAACACAAACCAGGCTGGAGCTCTGTGACTCCTTAATGAAACCAACCTAGGGACTTTGTCACAGACAGGCAAGTAGGATTCAGTTACAGCCTCATTCCCCAGCCTGGCGGTTCTCCCAGCCATCCCTACGGTTGTCTTCTCTGCTTTCCCTATCTTCCTTGTCTTTCTTTCAGGCTTTTCATGCCCCCAAAGCGTGTTTGCAGTTTCTCTGCCTACCTTTCCTCTATTTCACTGAAGCTCTCAGCCCATCCTTTGTGGCTTATTTTCTCTTTCCAAGCTCTTTTTCTTCTGTCTGTGTTACTTCCTCATTAAACCTGTGTTGGCTCTCTGCAGCCTGACCTGTGTTTGGTTGGCAGGGAACATCTCACTGTGCTGCTTTTCACCTGCTTCAAGCATAAATATATTGATATTTACAGAGCTGCTTGTAAAAATCAATACTGCACTGGGCAGAGCAGAGCAGCTGCTGTGCTGTGCAGCCAGTCAGACCTGACTGCCTCCAGAAGTGGTGGGGTTTAGAGGTACCAGGAGCAAACTTGTGTTAATGGGAGTTTGGTCTGGAAGCACTGAAGTAGCATGGTGTGATTTCTTGTCTTGCTTGCACAGAGACATGTTTATCATGAAAAGCCTCATTCTGCAAGCAGAAGTGTTGGTTAATGTGGGAGCACTGGTGTACATCACCATCAAGCCTCCTAAGTATATATTCTCTTGAAATGGTGGGTATTAACTGCTTGGTAATTCCACATGAGAAAATAGTAGGCAGTTAGTCAGCTCATAGGTAAAGCTGGTAGTGCCCACTCATTTGCTTCAGAGAATGAAATGTTCCTTTCACTACTTTGAAAGCCAGGAGTATTGGCTGTTACAGAGCACATCTGGACCTTGGACTGTCAGAAGTCCAAAGGATTGTTAGTGTTGAAAGCAATGGCTTGAACCTGCCCCATCGCTGGCAGTGCTCAAGGCCAGGTTGGACACAGGGGCTTGGAGCAAGCTGCTCCAGTGGAAGGGGTCCCTGCCTGTGGCAGGGGTTGGAGCTGGGGGAGCTTTAAGCTCCCCTCCAGCCCAAACCAGTCTGGGATTCTATGATTCTGTTATTAACAAGATAGTGCCGACAGCTTGGGAACCACTGGCTGAAATAATTCAAAGTGGTTTTTTGCCAGCCAGCACAAGACAAGGACTTGGGGCTGCTGGTCAGCTCCTCAGGCACTTCCCAGCCCTTTGTCTTTGGCTGGTGAGAAGAACTTTGTGCTTCCAAGTGCCCTGGGCACAACGCAGGAACTCATTCACTTGGCTTTCTGTTCCCAGAGATCAACAGGATTTTCTGGCTGCACACAGGATGCATTTTTAGTGTGGAAGAGAAGGGACGAATCCTTTCTGCCAGTGCTGTTACCCTGTGCAGACAGGAGTCGAAGCATTCGTTTAGCCCCACACAGCTGAACAGGCTCTAAACCGAAGTACAGGTAATTAAATACCTGAATGAAATGTAATATTGAGGCTGAGATGATTTCACACCATGTAAAGATATGAAATAGCTTAAAAAATTAATCTTGGGGGAGGGTTTTTGCAGGGTAATGCAGAGTAAGCTGCATTTCTTATGGAATTCTCTAACTGCAGGACTGTTCTCAAACCAATTTGTGTCCATGCCAGAGGAAAGAAACCAGTAGTAAATAAATCTGTGAATGGATAGGAATGCAAATTCCTTATGAATTTCACAGCCTCATGAACCTCTGAGCTCTTAAAAGCCTTTGGAATCTTCTTCATCCTGGCTTTATGTGGCAAATTGCAGTCAATTGTATCTCATGAATTTCTATTTTCTTAAGCACCAGCTTGCTGTCCACAAATGTAATTATAATAACTTCCTTTCCATTGGAATTTGAGAACTTTATCCATCATTTCTGTGCCTTGCAGGACCTGTCAGTGCTGTCAGTGGAATATGGGTCGTGGGATTTAAACTAAGTTTGGTCCAAACAGTAAAGAATTGTCTTAGTTTCTGTACTGTGTTGTTAATAATGATCTCATTTTCTATTTTCTGTGGTAGCTTTTTTGTTATTTAGGGAGGAAATTAGGTTTTATTACCAAATATCATTCAATAAAACTTAGGAAGTCAGTTCTAATGAAGCACAGGAGGGTCTCTGAACATTACGAAACACTTGTTCATGGCGAGGATGCTGAGGGACGTGGGGCACTCTTCATCCTTGGAGATACCTTGAATGCAAGCAGACAGGTCCTGGGAGCTGGACCAGGATCACTGTCAGGCTCACTCAGTTGGTGATTCTGTGAAGCTTCTTTCCAAGCTTTTCAGCTCCTGAGGACATCCGATGGGAGCAGAGGCCCATCAGGAGGAGTCAGTAGAAACCTGAGTGAGGTTGATTCTTCCAAGTTAATTTAACTAAAGGCTTTATGGCAGGAGCTGAGAAGTTACACGGACAGCGATTCATTTAGTTTTCATCCATAAGGGGAAGGGTTAATTGATGAGGAAACTGGCTTTTTTTCCCATAATATCCTAGGATTTCAAAGGGGAGTGAGAGCCTGGCCTCTGAGCAAATCCTTAATGATCACTAGTACTGCAGTACAGGTAATATTCCACCTCCATAATTTGCTGAATAAGTCTGTATTTCTCCACTTGAAGCTGCCTTAGGGAAGCTTGAACTAAGACATCATTTTCCTCCCTTAATTTTTCTGAAATATGTATATTCTGGGATAGGTACTTCTTGCTCATTCGAGATACTTTATGGAAATGAGATGGAAGTGCTCTAGCCACATTTTCCAGTCTCCATTATGGAAATATGATCGATCTTTCCTTGGGAGTCACATCTTTAAAGTAATAGAAACTTTTCAGCATTTTACTTTTCCAGCCACGCTGTCACCCTGTGGTCAGAGCCTGTTAAAGCAGGAACATCTCTGATACAATTAACTAATTCCTTCTTTAATCTCTATAAAATGGGTTTGCAACTGTGAAATATTTGCTGCACATTCAAAGCACTTCTAAAACTCTGAAACATCCACCAATATGTGGTGCTCTGTTCTCTGTGAAGCCCCCACAGTCCTGATGCAACTTAAATGTTGAAGTCTGATTAATTCTTCTTTATCTAAGGGATGCTCTCGGTACCTGGTGTATTACTGTCAAGGAGCTCTGGTTTTGGTACTTAAAGCAAGATGCGTTCCATCTTCAGCTGGACTTCCAGAAGTACGCGGTGACAGGAGAGCCTGGAAAGCTCAGGCGTGCTGCAGGAGCTCCCAGCTCCATCAGTAAATGCCAGGGTGGACGAGGAATGAATGCGCTGTGCACAGAGCACACTGGTTTTTGTTCAGTTGGGTGTATGAAGAGCCAGTGCAGAGCTTGTCTTCTCTAGATCAGGATTAGCATGAGGGTTCTTGGTGGACCCATGTAGTACTTCTGGAGCCGAGAATTTGAATAATAATGATGAATTCTAAACGTCCTTGAATTACAGAAGGAAGAGTTCAAATGGCAGTAGTTGTTAAGCACCAGGAAAATACCACCGTATGCTTGGAAATGCCTTCTCTGGTTTGTTCACATTTTCTCCTTTCTACTTGGATTTGTTCTGTTCTACCTGCTTTATTCTTTTATCTGACCATGCTCTGTGTATGGGATTACCGTCTAATAACTGTAATTAATTATTCCAGTGGTTTCCATTTATTGGTCTCTCAATATTGTTGATGAAGGATTGTATGGATTTTTATAGTCCTAAGTACTTGCTAGGCAGTGCTTTGAAATCATGGTGGAGTTACAGTTCCTGTTGTAGTAACAAGTGCAAGTTAGGTATGAGACATAGTGTTGTCATCAACAGCAAAAGGAATTTTAGAGGTTTGGGGTTGTTTTCTTTGTTTTCCCTTTTTTTCTGTTGATCTTTGAGTCTTGGAAGAGAAGAGGGACAATGGAAAAGTGATCTCTTTATGTCCAATAGCATGACCACTAGCTATGGTATTTTCTGATATCTTCCTTGTACATCATAGGAATCCAGTGAGGATGAAAAGAGATTTAAATGGTCATCATCTTCCCTCTTACAGAAAATATGGGCTTTGAAGAAGACTTGTAGTAAAAAATTAGGGACTGCAGTGACAGGACAAGGGGGAACGGGTTCAAACTGAAACAGGGGAGGTTTAGATTGGATCCAAGGAAGAAATTCTTTGCTGTGAGGGTGCTGAGGCACTGGAATGGGTTGGCCAGGGAGGTTGTGAGTGCTCCATCCCTGGCAGTGTTCAAGGCCAGGTTGGATGAAGCCTTCGGTGCCCTGGTTTAGTGTGAGGTGTCCCTGCTTCTGGCAGGGGGGTTGGAACTGGATGATGTTAAGGTCCTTTCCAACCCGAACTATTCTGTGATTCTATGATAAAAATACAGAGTTCCAACACTGGCTGTTGAATGTGGAGCAGTACGTTTAAGCAGGTTGTGGGCAAAGATCACTACAGCCTTGCTGTATTAGATGGGCATATAACTTTGTTAGAAGATCTGTAAGGCCCAGAGCAAGCTGGCCCAGTGCTGCAGTCACCCTGCTCTGAGCAGGAGGATGCTTTGGGTGGCTCCAGCCCCCTCCGTCTGGCCTGGGCTCTGGAACACTGTAATTCTGTGAAGCAAGAGCTACCCATGTGCTCTGTGCCGTCCCAGGGCTGCTTCAGAAGGGACCTGCAACAAAAGGAGCCCAGATTCCATTTTATCCCTCTCCATTGAGGTTTCCACTCTTCCTCTTGCTTTACATTGTGTAGCATCAGCACCGCTCCTGCTTCCCCTGGCTCTGCAGCAAGAACCAGTCAGTCCACAGCCATGCCCTTTGCTCCTTGGCAGTGTTCACCACCTCCCTTGTAACTTCTGAAGCGCCCTAAGATGTGTCTGCAGCCATCCTTTGCCTTTCCCCGGGGCCCATCCTGTGTGATCTGGGTGCTGGGAAAGGCTTCTCAGAGCTAAGTCAGGCAGCTGCTTGAGGAGGGGAGTGGGTCTCAGCCAGGGAGCTGCTGGATCTGATGGGCTGGGGTGGCTGAGGAGCTGAAGGGCACTTCCTTGAGAAACCAGTTTAACTTGTGAACTGGCAGAGTGCTCTGCAGGAAGCTCCCATCACTGCCTGGGAGGGCTTTCAGTTCGCGAGAGAGGCAGATAAATAGTGTTTCAGTAGAAGCGGGTGACAAGGAGGGGATGAAGTTGTGTGACAGCTCAGGAGAAGCAGTTTGACGTTCGTTGGGGTTTTTCAGAGGAAACGTCTTGATGTGCTGGTGCTCCTGGAGAAGTTGTGGAATTGTATTTTTAATTATTTGTCAAGGGCACCTAGAGTCTTCGGGTGTATTATTTTATGGCTTATAGGTTGAAATGGAAATAAATAAATGTGGTTGAGAGCTCAAATGACTGTCTGCACAGTGTGCAACAGCAGTTAAAATGCGTTGATGCATTAAAAGCGTGGGATATATTACAGGAGCATATTGAACAATGGAACATCTCATCTGGAGCGACGCATTCAATTTTGTTTGCCTACCCTGAGCTATAATTAAGATTGACAAGGTTATCCAGAGCAGGAGGAGAAATATGACAGGAATTTTACATGTGTTGACACATGATTTAAGAACTATAAGAAATTAAATTTCTGGACAACAAATACGAACACAATTAAGACAAAGCTCCTTCAGAAAAGGCAAGGGATGAATATGGGGAAGAGACACTTGGACCACGAGGTCTTCACCTGGCTGTTGTTGTGCTGGTTTGATGGGGTCCTTGTAATGCTGCTTCTGCAACGGAGCCTGTGGGGCGGCCCCAGGGCAGATACCAGTAGCAGTAATAATGGAACTGGTGTCAACTGGGATAGGAGAGCAGATAGACAAGGGCTAGGAAGAAGCTGCAGAAGGGCTGGATTTTTGTATTTGTTGCTCTCAATGAAAAAGAACACTTTTGGTTCAGAAATAAGCATATAAATCATACAATTATTTTAAAAGATGATGTAATTATAAGCTATAAATATAAATGAATATAGACTAAATACTCCAGGTGTATGTACATGCCGAAGCATGTTCAAGGGGCTGTTGCAAGTCTTGTGGCCCCATTGTCAGTCAGGCGCAGGGACTGATAACCAAGGGATGAAGTGTTCCCCAGCCATAGCTTCTCCTGTCTTTGCTCCTGCAGATGCTCTCTCAGCAGAGCAATAGGTTTCTATTGTTTTTTGCCTTAGCCGCCTCTGCAACCATGCCAGTGATTCCCCAAACTTCAGGGCAGGTATTCCTGACGCACACACACGCAGGCTGGTACCTCTCAGCCTTTCAGACAGTGCCTGTACTTATCACGGATGCTGAAATGTAACTCCCTGTGTAACTGCAGCTTTTCTTTTCCCCATCTGCTCCTACGCGTCTCTAGCTTATGGGCTGCTGCTTTTCCTGAGCACGGCCAGCATCGCAGACTACATCTTTCACTCCTCTTTTCCCTGGGGGCTAACCACCTACAGCCTATTTCAAGATCTATTTTCGGCTCACTAGCAATTAACATGTGATATTGCAATAGGTCTGGGCAGCAAAATTATTGGGTCATTTCACTGAGCTGTCCATTACAGCTAAATACGCAATCAGGCATCTGTGGTGGTGCACGGAGCCAGCCCTCCAGTCCATTATCCTGCAGTCCATGGACAGCCAGAGCCACACTTCTGCACACACAAACAGGACTGCTATTGAGAATACTGGAAATAATGAAGTCGATCTTTTGCCTGCATATAAATACAGGGCTTACACTGGAGGTAATTTGGGCTGAGCATGTGCAACAGTTAAAAGCTAGGGCATTCTTCTGTAGAATGGTCTGCAAATATGTAATTTATGTGCAATTATGTACATAAATTCTGTCTTACACCAACACACCCAACAAAGGCCAAGCATGTTTCTGTTAGAAACCAAGCGGATCCAGTTCTCCAGTCTTTCTGCAAGTGATGGCATCCCTAATGTAAATCTTCATAAGCAGGCCCATCCACTTAATTCCCACAGTATGTGTAAATTTACCGTCAGCACGTGTCAGCGTCCCATCAACACTTCCCCTTCCCTTCCTCCAACATGTGCCGTGATGTGGAGGGGTTGTCATTTGGAGGGTTGAAGCAGGAGGATGTAATGGGAGGTTTAATCTGCTCCTGCATGGTCCCTGGGCTGGACCGAGCATCCTGGTGACTGCCAGCCTCCCTCCTTTTTCATCCCTGTCCCAGACCTGGAACTCAGCCACTTCCAGAGCTTGACTATGCTGTCAAAATTATAGTGTTGGTTCCCTGAAACACCGTTCTGCCACTTTGCCTTTAGGGTTTGGGTCTTTTCCTCTTATACATCAATTTTCATACAGGTTCTTCCCCGTAACCAAACCTGGGACTGACTTACATTTTTGCCTAGAGAAGTCATGCAATATTGGAAGTGTGCAGGATAGCGGTCTCTTTTGATTAATCAGAGTTTATACAATATTTATTACTTTAATAAATGAAAAAGCCCTCACTAACCTTATTGCAGGTACCTCTATATGCCCCCAGTGAAATTAATAAAGACTTTGAAGAACACTGGCTGTCTAGCACAGGACTATCCTGAAAACGTATATAGCTAAATGGAAATATTCTGTATGCATATGAACTTTATTTGTGTTAGTAGCAAGCTGGTTTGGTCAGTTTTCTTGGTGTTTTCTTACCCTTTTAAACAAGAACCAGTACAATATGTAGGATATGAGTCCCATAGCTTTAGTCCCGTACGAGTTTGAAGGTAACTATGGCTTCGACAGTGGTGGTGAGTAACAGTGGGAGCTTGGAGGGCAGCACAGGCAGATTTAACCTGTTCCAGAAAAAGGTGATTTTCTCCAGAGATTGTACCTAACGCAGCCTATGTTCAGTCTAAAGCTCCCTCGGCTACCCTGACACCCCATGGCACTGGGGTAGCAGCACAGACCTCTCTCCATCCCTGTTCTGTTCCCATGCTCCTCTTTAAACCAGTAAATCTGAGCTAATTCTCTCCCATGTTATAAATCAGACTAAATCACTGATGTTTGCCTTGCTATCTGTTAAAAAAGGCTGAATGTTAAAATTTTGTGATGGAGAAGTGATTTTCAGACATGGAAAAGAGGTTAATGCCTTTGTGTGTGCTCTCTGGGAAGGTTTTTCATTCTGGACTGCAGATAGTGCTTCTGACAGACAAGCTGATTAATCTCAGTTGTACGCGGCTCTCAAAGATTAATAACCTCATTCGGATTCGTGCTATTTATGGTGCAGCTCAAATATTTGGGTATTTTTAAGTGCTGGAGAAATGTAGAGCGAACGTTCCTCAGTCACCCCAGCTCAGCCTCTGGACTGACTATACTCCACCTGCTCTTGGAATAGTTGCTTAAGAACATGTATTGATTTCTAGTGCTCTCAGGAACAGCGCTGATGGCACTAACAGTGCATCGCTAGATGTGTTATTGCCTGTAGGGATCTGGTTTTTCTCCTTGCTTTTTTTATTCCACTGCTAAAGTAAGGTCTTTGACCCTAGTGCTTGTATAAAAATATGTTTGCTTATAATATATTGCTTATAATAGGGTAAAGCCTTTGTTCCCATTCAGTGCTTGTCAAAGGCATGCTGTCAGCTGATGCAAGTCTGCTGGAGGATGAGTTGTGATGGGGGAGTAATTAATGTTGGTGCCTCTTCCATGTCCGTGTGTACCTGGGGGTGACCCCTCCTGAGCAGGTCTGTGCCCCAGGATTTGTGTCCTATCTGCTAATGAAAGAGCAACAGAACCAGGAAACCCAGGAGTCTAAAAATGGCTCAAAGCCAGCAAGAGGCTGAATCCTCTGTAAGCTCTTTGGGAAACAGCATGTAAAGCACTTGTCTGGGAGGGAGCAGGGAAGGTGGGTCAGCAATCCTGCTCGGTGTACCTGGTTTTAATGGTCACTGTGCACATGTCATGGTGAGGTTCCACCTCTGGTTTCAATTATTTCTGCCCCAAACATGGCCAGGTTTGGGGTTGGTTTGTTTGATTCCTTCTCTTTGCCAGTGCTCTGGTTTCAGCTTCCCTCCGACAGTCCAGCTCTGTTGGTTCCAGTTACATTTAATAATAGGGGAAAAAAAGACTGCTGTGTTTCATGCACCCCCAGCATTCAGGAAACACTTCTGCTCCTGCCCAGGACGCAGCAGAGCTGGGCTGGCTTTGGGAATTGGAGAAGGAAACTTATTTTGCTAGTAATTTTAATAAAGACTCATAAATAGATGTGCTTCATATCACGGAACCAGACTCGTTTGGGCTGGACAGGACCCTAAAACTAATTGAGTTCCACCCCCTGCTCCCACGGGCAGGGACCCCTTCCCCTGGAGCAGCTTGCTCCAAGCCCCTGTGTCCAACCTGGCCTTGAGCACTGCCAGGGATGGGGCAGCCACAGCTTCTCTGGGCCATCCCCCTGGGCCAGCGCCTCAGCACCCTCACAGGGAACAGCTTCTGCCTCGTCTTGAATCTCAGTCTCCCCTCCATCAGTGTGTATGTGTGGGATGAATTATTAAGCAAGATCACGTTGCTGCATTTCTCACCTAAGATGCTCAAGGCCAGCAAGAGCAGACCAGGGCTAGAGGACACCAGGCTGTGCAGACATGGAATCCTCATTACAAGCAGCCTCTCATTGCCCCCTGACTCCATTCTGGTGTCTGTTCCCTTGCGGACTGTAAACCCAGCTCCACGCAGCATGATCCTGAGCTAACCAGGGCCGTGTTTCGGGTGGAGCATGGTGTTAATCCCTAATTGGAGCAGGCAGGGAAGGACTGAGTCAGGCTGGTGCTGGAGAGGGAGGGAGGGATGGATGGATGGATGGATGGACAGTCTAACAGCACAGTCTGAGGACAGCTCATTTACCCCATCAGTCACTGCTTGTGTTATCCCACAGTGACTGCCTTCCCATCTTTCACAATATATTGCTCTTTAATGCTTGTGCTTTGGCTGTAATTGATTTTAGCCTTCATTTACCCACCCTTCTGAAAAGGCATAGCAACCATCCATGTTTCTGTATGATGATTATTTCTGTTTAATGATCATATTTCTACTTAATGATTGAGCAACCTGCTCTAGTGGAAGGTGTCCCTGCCCTGGCAAGGGGATGGTACTGGATGTGTAAGGTGCCTTCCACCCAAAACTAGTCTGAGATTCTATGATGATTACACAGTGATGTACATACAGAACTTACAGTGACACAGTTATTGAATTAGTTATCATTTTATAGACACATACTTGTGCGTACTGATATGGCTGAAAGGTTTGCAGGTCTTTGGTCTAAATAGGAATTTTCGTGTGTGTTCTATGTTTTCCAGTGTTATTTTCTCACCTGTTAATACACTCAGCATCCTAATATACCTCATACAGAGGTTATCAATAACGGATACATTTGTGAAAGCCTCTTTGCTCTGATGCGAATTTGTTAACTTTCAAATGGTGTGGTTCTCTTTCTCCCCCTGTTTTACGAATGAAACGAACAGGCAGCGTGTTCTGATGATGCCTGATCAGGCTGGGGAGTTTCGTTCAAAGGGAAACCAACAAGGGAAAATGAAAAAAGAGGAATTCCTCCCAGTTGTTACTGTTAAAATACCTGCTTATAGGTGATGTGCTAAAGGAAACTCCTCAAGAAGCGTTCCCTGTTACACACAGGTTCTCAGACTGGGTCAGGCTTTGCCTTAGAGCAGTTGTGCAAGCTCAGGTTATCTCTGCAGAGATCCAGATGGTATAAATGGAATTCCCAGTAATTATAAATATAGCTGTGTGTAGGTAGCCAGCGAATGCCTGTTTGGACAGGTTGTTTGTCCTTCCTCCGTGTGTGCTATCACTTCTTCAGGAAACAAATTGTGCTGAGAAATGCCTTTTTCCTACAGCCAATAAAGGTACATTTGATGTCTCTGAAATTAGCTATTGCTATATTAGCTATAGATTGGTATATATTAGCTATAGATTGGTATATATCAGCTATTAGCTTATTAAATATTGAAATGAGCTATTTAATTTCTCTGAAATGAATTAATTTATTTCATTTAACTTCTCTGAAATGAAAAGTGAAACTTCTCATCTCTCCCTTTCCCATGGAAGGTTGGGCTGAGTGATCCTTCAAGGCTTCTTCCATGCCAGGCTGTTCTGTACCTCTATGGGATGACTTACAGCATCAGTACTTAAACCTGTTCAGAGCTATGGTGCAGGAGAGGCATTGGTCTGAGGACCTGCATCTGCATGGAGGCATCAGGCAGTGCAGGGTGCAGATGATGGGTTTCACTGTCTCCGCAGACAATGGTATTGTAGGTGTGGGATGAAATCCCAGCCAAGCTGAAGCCAGCTAGGCCCTTTGGAAGGCTGGAACAAAGACTCCGACTTTTGTTACCTCCCTTTCAGCAGAAGTGCAATGCAAGTCTGGTTTTGCCATGTGCGGGTGCTCCAGTCAGTGCTGTTGCCATCCTGCCCGCTCTAGACCTTGTCAGGGTTTTGCTTGAGTGCAGTCTAGAGGAACAAGTGCACATTTAGAAGTAATCATTCACATCTGCTAAAACCAGTTGTTATAGATGACACCACCATTTCAAAGACAGGGTTTGAATGCAGTCAGCACAACAGTGTTATTTACTGCATGTACCAGGTACAGCTCTCTGATGGAGCACATCGTGGGAGCATGCAGACGTTAGAGTAGTTGGGGTTTGTGCCTCTTCCCTCAAAGCCAGTCAAATGCAAGGTAGTTTCCACTCCATTGTTTTTATGTTATAAATAAGGATCCACAGCAGCGTTTAAGCGCAGACAGAAACCTGGCTCCGTGCTCCTTCAGTGAACGTGCTCTGGGACTGGCTCAACAACATAGTGGGAGATAGTGGGAAAAACCAGCACATCCAAATCAATAGCTGTGATTATCCTGCAGTAACTCCCTGTAATGGTCATAAGCCATGTTCTTCAGGCTGGATTACAGAGGAGAGCATGCGAGTGTCTGCTGTGAGAAGATAAAGAGCACCAGATGAGTGGAGATGGTGGTTCACTCAGTAATCGGCTTCCTTGGCTGCCTGCTCTAAGAGCTGAATTCTTCCAGTAAAATTTCTTTTCACAATGGGTGAGTCAAGTGGAAAGGCAGCATGAGAAATGAGAATAGGCTTCCGAGGGGCACCACAGCCCACTCACCCTGCTGGCAGTGCAAGGGCAAGAAACCACGAGTTGAGGCGCGACATTTGAAGATGTATAACGTACTTAATGCATCCTCTCAGAATTGTAACAGCCCCTCCATGTCCTAAACTCAGCCCAGGTTAGAAGACACCCCTAGGCCAGTTCTTGTGTTCATAGAATCATAGAATCCCAGCCTGTTTTGGATTGAAGGGACCTTAAAGCTCATCCGGTTCCACCTTCCACTGGAGCAGCTTGCTCCAAGCCCCTGTGTCCAACCTGGCTTTGAACCCTGCCAGGGATGGGGCAGCCACAGCTTCTTCAGCCCTAGTAGAAGTCATATGGGTTATTTAGTTATTAGTTTGGCCTTTCCTGAAGGCCTTTGATAGTTTTAAATATTCCTTTCACTCTGCAGAAAGGGGAGGATAACGTCTCCAATATTGTCACAAAACCAGAGCAGTTGAAATCGCTTTGTCTGCCAGCTGCATGTTCCCAAATGTGTTTCATACTGACTTGGAATGCTGTACACCTCTGTAATCTGTGCTCTGCCTGACACGGAGCAAAGACCTCACCCATAGATCATTCAGGGATTGGGGTAGGAACTAAACTTGGATCTGAGGGAATGTCAGGAACATCAGAGAAGTGGGGTGCTTGTCTTGTTCTGCCTTCTGGCTTATTCTCATTGTGATGACAGAGGCAGCGGTGGCTGGTCACACACAGCACACTGGCAGGCTGCGGAGGAGCTGCTGCTGCAGGGGAATGTGCTGTCTGTAACAATGCCAAAACATAATACAGAAGGCCAGGATATTTTCTTTTGGATTCTTTTTAATAAGTTTGAACGAATTTGCTCCATTTCACAAGGCGAGGGAGTACTTGGATTCCCCCAAACACAGAAACATTAACCTGCTGCTCTAGTCTGCTGAGCTAGGCAGGGACACGACACTGGAATGTGCAGAGCCCTTAGTGGCTTTGGTGGGGCTCAGCAACCGCCTGGACCCGAAGGACCTGGGAGCAGAGGGGGCTCATGTGGTGCAGGAGGTACAGGGATTGCATGGGACATACAGGGGGATGCGCAGGGTGCAGCCTGTGCTGCAGCTCAGCCCATGAGCATTTGCTTTGTGCTCTCAAGCCCCACAGTCGTTCCTGTTTGATTTTCACTTGTTTTCTGCTTGCTGTCTCATGTGCCTTCTCCCTCTCTGAAGTGCTCGCGGTTACTCCTGTCTTTAGTGTGCAAACAAAAGCAAATCAAGACGACAGCAAGTGGAACGTGCGGGGCACTCAGCAGCAGCTGCTCTGGCAGAAGTATTTGAGCTGGTGCTCATGAAATACTTCTCCACAGGGAACGGGAGGCTGGACCCGCTTGGCCTTTGCTGTAATCAATGAAAAAGCTCATTCTCACCAGTCAAGTGCAGGTTTGATCTTTACCCATGCGTGTCCCCATGTGCTGGTTTGTGCTGGGTGACACTGGGGAGAGAGATAATATGGAGCTCCCCCAGTGCTACCGTCATGTATCTGCTGTTGGCCGTCCTGCCTCAGAGAGGAGGGAGAGCCCATAAGGCATAGTGCTATTTTCTGTTGTCAAATGGGAGCACTTTCTGATGGTGAATGCTGCAGAGGAAGGGGATTCAGACCAGCATTTGAATGGGGTGCTGCAGGGTTTTACAACAAAGGCAGGCAAAGCTGCCAGGGCTGACCCCAGCAGCGCCTTTTAATACTGGGCAGCATCTTCTTTACAGCCGGAAAGGGCATTGCTGCTTTTCATTATTTCCTGTGTGCCTGATGCTTTTCCATATGGGACAATGCAAAAGTTTGGTTTCCTGTTGGGAATATTTCAATAGCGCATCTTGTGCAAGCGGTGGCGAAACATCTGTGCCCACAGCTGCAGATGCTTGCGTGGAGCTTTCCTTGTCTGTGGGTTGTTTTCTTTGGTTTGCTTTGTTTTGTTTTCTGTGGGTTACTTTGGTTTGTTTTCACCATGCTGTAAAGATGCTGGTTGAACTGCAGGCTAATAACTTCGTTGTCTTGGTTCGACTGCAGGTTCTGTTGTGGCTGGTTATTTATTTATAAGCTTGCCATCTCAACTATAAAAAGCTTTGTAATACCCCAATAATAAATGCATTCATCACCACATCTTCTGTAATCACTGCAGTTCCTGAGCTGCTATTTGGCACTCATTAGCTGCAACTCCCATTCACCTATAATTTCTGAGAAGCATACAATTATGTGTTATCACTACTTGAAGTGATTACTACACTGTATGTTTTTAAGATAATGGCATGAAACACTCCATGATGAATTATACCTCTCTAGGTAGCTTAAATTCTGTCATTAACTCTATTATTTTACTTAAACCATCCTGGAGAGGATTGTGTGGCAGAGTTGGTATTACCTTTTCGGAGAAGAGAACCAGGTCAATACTGATCCAATAAAGGACGTGACACAGCACACAGCTATCTCCCACCTACTCATGGTCTAGATGTAATTGCAAAAAATCCTAAAATCCAACTGGTTTTCACTTGGAAAAAGATGTTTTTTTCATTAAGCCTATTCAGGCTTAATGATGCATAAATCCTGAATATAATACAAGGGGAATGGCTTGAACCTGCCCCAACAGGGGAGCCTGAGCTGAGCTCTGAGGCAGAAGCTGTTCCCTGTGAGGGTGCTGAGGCGCTGGCCCAGGGTGATGGCCCAGAGAAGCTGTGGCTGCCCCATCGCTGGCAGTGCTCAAGGCCAGGTTGGACACAGGGGCTTGGAGCAAGCTGCTCCAGTGGAAGGGGTCCCTGCCCGTGGGAGCAGGGGTTGGAGCTGGAGGAGCTTTAAGCTCCCTTCAGCCTAAACCATTCTATGGGTCTGTGAAGAAATCTTGGAGCCAGGCAGCCGCAGCCCATGTCTGTGCCTGGAGGACAGAGAGGGGAGGTTCTCCCTGCTGCACCGCAGAGCAGCAGCCCCCACACCTTGCTTTGCCTGGAGACATTATTTTCTCACTGTGATGCATTCTGTAGCGACGACCTCAGCCTTGCATTGATTCTTCAGGCATTTCCCAGCATTAGGAGTCAATGCAGGTTCTCCCTGAGCATTCTCCCCCGTGCGTAGGCGATGCCAGCTCCCCATGAGCCTCTCTTCTATCCATAGCACGCTGCAGCCCTGCATCAGCATGATGCTCTGTTCATTACCAAATTACTGCATTTATGGGGATATTGAGTTTAAGAGCCATCCAACCCTCGTTATTTTACCCTGAGTGCAAGTTACTGTAATAGCCTCCCGTTGTAAGCCCTCATTTTTTTGTCAGAGCTTATTGCGTCAGTGAAGGAACCTTTGTTTCATTTTAGCATGAAAAACAAAGACTAAAGTGACTGTTCTGATACTGAAATAAATGCAGTTAATTAAATCATGGTTGGTTTCATTCACTTCTGTATTTCTGGATGCTCGACTCCTTCAATAGCATGCTGTGATACTGAATATTTGCAAAGTGACACGGGATGTTCCTGGCCCTGATGTTTCCTCATTCCATGGGCATTATCCTTTGCTTTGCCATGGTCTCACAGCTTATGTTGCTTTTTATTCCTTTAATTTGTGTTTCAGTGTTGTGTGGCAGAAAAGCAGGGGGGGTGAAATTGCCATCTGGGTTGGCTTCGCCAGCAGAAGGAAGAGGTGATTTGTCTATTCCCTGAAATAAATCATTGGCTCTTGAATTTTCAAAGACCCCTCTCCCTTTGGAGACACTTTCCTTTGAGGAAAGTGTGAAATAATAAAGACAAAAGCACGCAGTGAATGGTTTCCTTGCTTTTCTACATGGAAAATTTCTTCTTTATAGTATCCGGAAGGCAGCTTCTCTATATCATAAATCTGTAGGAATTAATAAATATCAAATGGAGCCGCCAGCCCCTTTTTAATATTTCAAATAATAGGATTAAGCTGGGAGCTACCGAGAATAAAACCAGGACTATCAGAACCAATAATATTGTGTGATGTGGTTTCTGAGCCTTCAAAGAGAAAAATTATGTGCTTCATGAAATAATTAATAACTAATAATTCTTAGCTTTACACTATAATGTTTCATTTGCTTTAATATGAGAATAGATATGCGAAAGGGGTGGAAATACCTTTGTATGTATAAACACAACAGGGTAATTTGTAACTTGTGCTACTGACAGTTCCTCTGTCTTTGCCATCAAAAAAAGCCACTTTGTGGCAGGAGGGAAATGCACATTATGGTCGTGGCTGGTGGCTGTGATGAGTGTTAAGAGGCCAGGAAACCGCTGTGAAAATCATGATTCACCTGGCTGGGATGGAATAGCAGGTGCTGAGGTTGAAACCCATACAGATTAAAGCTGAAATAACATCACCTGTAGAGCAAATTGCCTTTAAAATTATGTAGAAGTAGGCAAATAAACACTTTTGCTATTAATTATTAATATCCTACTGGTTGGTGCTGAGGCGCTGGCCCAGGGTGATGGCCCAGAGAAGCTGTGGCTGCCCCATCCCTGGCAGTGCTCAAGGCCAGGTTGGACACAGGGGCTTGGAGCAAGCTGCTCCAGTGGCAGGGGTCCCTGCCCATGGGGGCAGGGGCTGGAGCTGGAGGGGCTTTAAGCTCCTTTCAGCACGAACCATTCAATGATTTATGATTTTCCATTAAGTGTTTCTGATTCAGGGATCAATCCATGTTCTCTCAAACAAATATCCTGCAATATCATACAATCACAGAATTGTTAGGGTTGGAAAGGACCTTAAGATCATCCAGTTCCAACCCCCTGCCATAAGCAGGGACACCTCACACTAAACCAGGCCACCCAAGGCTTCATCCAGCCTGGCCTTGAACACTGCCAGGGATGGAGCACTCACAACCTCCTTGGCCAACCCATTCCAGTGCCTCAGCACCCTCACAGCAAAGAATTTCTTCCTTAGATCCAATCTAAACCTCTCCTGTTTCAGTTTGAACCCGTTCCCCCTTGTCCTGTCACTGCAGTCCCTAATGAAGAGCCCCTCCCCAGCATCCCTTAGTGCAAATGAGTGTNAATTTCTTCCTCCAATCTAAACCTCTCCTGTTTCAGTTTGAACCCGTTCCCCCTTGTCCTGTCACTGCAGTCCCTAATGAAGAGCCCCTCCCCAGCATCCCTTAGTGCAAATGAGTGTATAAAATCCAGGAGCTGGTGATGCATGATGAATATACATTCTTCTTTCCCTCCCTGAGTTCTGTCCTGCTTTCTCTCCCTGCCCTGCCTTGTGGTCCATACACAGGCTGGCAGCTACCTTGCACCTTCCCCATGGTGAGCTCTAAGAAACTCAGCCCAGCCCCCCTGGTTAATAAACTATACATGCATACTGTGGACGTGGCACAGGAGCAGAACATAGAGGTTAATTATGAGAACTACTCATGAACATTCAGGTACCACATAGCCCTGCTCATTTCAGGCGCTCTGCCAGCGGAAGAGCACCTGCTGCTTTCTGCTCCTCTTGGAGAAGTCCATGGGTCAGGAAATATTGAAGGAATTACCAGAGTTTCTCCAGAGTTTGCACATCTCCAGTTCTGAGCTGCTCTTTTAGGAAGTGAGGTGATGGACTGCTGAGAATCACGGGAGATGGGGGGAGTGGGCTTGGGAGAACCTTTTTATTTGGGGGAGGTAATGATGAGTTAGAGTATTGATATGGTGCTTAATGAATGATGTCACTGCAAGCAGTGGGTAAGATGTCTCAGGTGTGCCCGCTCTGTTCAGCCCTGAAGGGGAGGGGATGCTGCAGCATCCTTGGCTCCTTCACTGTCAGCCCAGTCTGCTGCTTGCTGTAGGTGCCCTTCCAACCCGAACCAGGCTGTGATCCTGTGATTCTCTTTGCTGTGAGCAGGAGTATGCAGGTGGCCCAGTGCCGGGTGTTGGGAGCATGCATGTTCATATAAAGGAACCTCGCCGTGTGCCTGCTGCGTGCCGCTGCGGGGCTGGAGGCACAGAGCAGTTTTGAGGGCAGATCTAAGGGCTTCGGCATGCAGTGGAGGTGCCAGGCAAAGCAAAGCTGGTATCTTATTATCAGCCAGGTTTGGCTGCTCCAGACAGGGCTGTGGGGCTCTGATTTTAAGCTCTGCTTTGAACCTACTGCTTGTCTCCCCTGTTTTACATAACTCTGCTCATGAGCCGTGCCAGAACCCATCTGTGCACATCTCTGTCCCACTCCCGGCAGAACAGTCTCCCTCTGCAGGAAAACTGAACGTTTGCATGTTCCACAAACAAATAGTGTTACCTCTGCAGGGAGGGAAAGAAAACGGCTTCTGAAGATGAAGTCTTTTAAACTCGGTTGAATCTTTCTTGCTATAACTATCTAACAGGAAAGAAGCCCGTCTCGTTGCTAGTGCCCTCTATGCCTTGCTTCCTGGGTGCAATTCCTCCGCAGTATTTAAGGCTTGCTGCACCTCAGAGGTATGAGATTGCAGCTGAGCTCTTGCCAAATCTCCCCAGCGGCCTCCTGCTCCTTGTGTTCACTCTTCCAGGCCTGGCATGGGTGGATTCCATGGGAAAACTCTGAGACTGGGGCATCAGCATCTTTACTTTGCACCCCGTGTGCGCTGAGCTTGAGTGGGCACAGATGCTGACGGGGTCAGCTGTGGGGATCGGAGCTTTGGGTGCAGAGATAACCACAGCTTGGTGTGTACCAGCCTGGTCAGCAGCTCCCCTATGGCCTGAGACTCTTCTGTCAGTAAGATAGAGAATGGCTGTGACAATAATGCGTAGCTGCACAGGCTTTTATGAGAGTTCCATACAGCTTTGAGATATAGCAGGCATGAGGAAAGTGAGTTTGGTCATAAAATGATCACCTGTAATTGCACCTGAGTTATTTTTATTGTTTGGAGAATTTCCTTAGCGTCAAAAACTTGGAAGAAGTTATTCACAAGAGTTCATGGGGAGCCCAAGAAGACATTTATCAGGGCATCAGTAAAGGGGCTTTGCAAAAGTTCTTAGCATGTTTCCAGTGTGATTTCCTGCTTCTGGAGCTTGCATTTACCATCCTGTGTTCTCATTTTCTGGGTGACTTTCTGTGCTCATCCCTGCCCCTCACGTTTCTCGCCTCTTGCTGCTTAGCTCGAAGCCTCAAAACCTCTGCAGCAGAAACACTTCAGCGGCGCTGTGGTTTTTGCAGTGTTTTCCTGTGTTCTGAGGCGGGCGGTTATAGCTCAATGCCAAAGCAACTTCAGTGGGGAGAAAAAAGATGCTGTAGTAAGCAAATCCAACTCTGCTAAGTGTTTCACATCTGCTTTGGTGAACGCTCGCCCACTGCAGGTGATGGAAGGGAGCTGCTGTCATCCCTTGTGGGCGTTGGAGTGAGCTCCTCCAGCATCCCTAAACACCAACCATACGGAAGCAGACGAGTCAAATTCTTTCAGGTTTTCAGTGAAAGAAAAGGATTTCAGGACTTTCTCTAAACGAGATGGAACTTTTCACCTGAACTGCAATGGGATTACTGGGTTCTGGGGAGCCAGCCTACACAGAGGTGAATCATGTTCTCACCTGGGGTACGTGTCTTGGCATTCTGGGGATGTGTTTTCTGGAGGAGGCATCTCACAATGGTCTCTCCTCTAAGTCAGAGCTGTGCTGTGAGCCAGACCTGTAGCCCCTGGGGCATTTCCCAACCAGCTTGGCCTTTTTCCTGTGCTCCCCACCTTCATCATCCAACCTGGAGAGGGACCAGAGCAGACACGGATGAGGTGGGAGCACCGGATGGAGGCCCCTGAGGCTGACTGGGTGTAGTTAAAGGGTTGTGTGTGTTGAATTTGCCTGCAGATCTACAGGACAGTTTTAAACTCATTTCTTCTTCCAGCTTCACAACCTGCGCCAAGTAAGTGGCTGCTCCAGAAATGTGGATAATGGCACCTGCTGGTTCTACTTGAATGAGGACTATTTTCCCTTTAATGACTGTCCAAAACTATTCGGCTTAACCCCAGAAAGGGATTGGGATGCTGTTGGAGACAGGCAATGTCAGCACATCCTGGTGCTACATGGGCTGTGGGAAAGCTCTGTGTGAATCCCATGGAGTCTGCTTCAAGGGCAGCAAGGTGGGAGCTCCAACCCTACTGCACTGCAGTGACTCTTCTAGAAAGAGCCCATGTGCAGCTTTAATTAAGCAACCAAGCTCTGTTTTTTACAAAGATTAATAGGTCTGTGTTTTAATTATGGGGAAATAATAGACTGGAGAGGCAGGGAAGTGGGAGGAATCCAAAAGAGGATTAAAAACTTTCAGGAAGCTGGATGAGAGGATATTTTTCCGTGCTCACAAATTGCAGACGATCATCCCCATTAATAATGATTGGAAAAATAATACAACACCTTCAGCCATACACGACACTTAACATTAAAATCTATTTTTTATGCATGTTGAGTAGAGAATTTCTGATTACAATCATCAGTTAAAAATAAATGGTGCTTTTTTTTCCAAACTCCCAAGTTTAAAAATAGAAGAATTCTTTTCTGAGTTCAGCTATAGTTAAATCAATACCTTTCCAGGCAATGTAAAGGTAGAAAGAGCAAAAGTTGCTTTTATTTAATGATGGTTATTTCTTTCACTGTGCTGCAGTATTATTATTCACCTCTAAAAATAATTGCTCCTCTGCATAGATTTGAAACATTACATTGCAGAAAGCACTTCTGTGCTGTGCAAAAAGTTTTAAAGCTAACATAATTTAAGGAATGAGTAAAGGGGAGGGGGGGAAGAGAGGGAAGGCCATGAATGTTTGAAGTTTGGTTGCCATCTGTTCAATAACTCATTACCCATCATTATGTAAGGAAGCTTTTCTTGTTGGGCTCTGCTGAACATCAGCATGCTTTGCCTTGGGGTCTCTGCTGGTGATGGGCAGTGGTGGACCAGAGCTCCTGTGGGCAGCCTCAGAGCTGACCTCTGCCAGGAGCCACTGTGCACTTTCAGCACTGCAGTCCCAATGGGAATTCGTGTGTTCTCATCCAGATCATTGATCTGGTGTTGTTCAATGTATTGATGGAGCTTAAACTTAGGAGAAGCTGGAGAAGGGTTGGGCTCCTATCTCGAGGCTGACTCGTCTTGAGGGCAGGGCAGTGGAAGGTGTCCACGTCTCCATAGGATCACATGAAATCAAAACTCTGCTCAAACTTGCTCTGTTGCAGCGCGGGCAGAGGAGGCCATGGAGCTGCTGCGAGGGCTGGAGCAGCTCTGCTCTGGAGCCAGGCTGAGAGAGCTGGGCTGGGGCAGCCTGGAGAGGAGAAGGCTCCTGAAGGGGAGACCTGAGAGCAGCTCCAGGGCCTAAAGGGGCTGCAGGGAACCTGGAGAAATGGAACCAGGTCCCTGTTTGTCCTTACTCCTGTTCCTCTGCAGTAACTGCAGTGCAGAAGCGTTGCCTCCCACTGCCAGGGACACAGGCGGGTGAGCGTGCAGTCCGAGTTGCTGCAGAAGAGTTTTAACCACGTTTTCAGAAATGAGAAGCGATTTGCAAACAGAGGGGATTAAATCTGTTAGATTAGAAAGCATTTCTGAGATGAACCATTTGATTGCTTCTTCCATGGAGTAAATAACGCACTTTATCCCCTGCATCTCACGTGTGTAAGCAGGGGAACGCAGCTTGGTGGCTGCTGTTTAACTCAGATCCTGTGCACAAGAGCTCAGACAACTCCTGCTGCATTTCCCTATCAGTTCACTCCCGCAGGGTTAGGGTGCTTGCCTGGGCTTTCAACATAGGGAAAAGAGTGCTTTGGGCTAGCGAAGGAGCCTTTCTGAGTTAAGCTATTTAATCTCTTTGCAAAGAACCTTCTTTGGGATAAAACTTTTAGACTGAAAGCAGTGGCTTCCACAGCTCAGCATGCTTCAGCAGGGCTGAACAAGACTGGAATGTTTCCTCCTAGTTGCATTTTAAATACCTGCTTCACCAAACTGGACAATGTTTCTCAACAACTGAACATTGCTCCCTTTCCAGCCCTCGGCTTTCATGTTTTCAGGGCAGTTGAATACTGCAGAGCTTTTGCTGATTACTGGGGTAGAGAAGAGAGTTGGGTTTAGCAGGTTTTCATCTTACCCGTGGTAGCCATATGCCTACAAATAAATAAACTAAATGTCTTATTTGCTTTAGAACATTGTTTGGAGCAAATACCTTGTATATCAAGTGAAAGAGTGAGAGGTTTCCCATTCCTTTCTGCAGTGCTGTATCTCACCCTTACTCAGCAGGAAAGACTTGATATCAAAAGGGCTGTGTTTAATGGTTGCACTTGATGATCTTAAAGGTTTTTTCCAACCCAGTTGATTCTGCCATTCTATGAGCCTTCGGGGTTGTGCTGGTTTTTGCTGGGGTAGAGTCAGTTTTCTTCTCAGGAGCTGGTGTTGAGCTGTGTTTTGGGTTTGTGCTATGAACAGTGTTGATAACACAGGGATGTTTTTGTTACCAGTGAGAGGTGCTTCAGCAGGGTCAAGGCCTTTTCTGCTCCTCACACCATCCCACCAGCGAGTAGGCTGGGAGTGCACAAGGAGCTGTGGAGAAACATGGCTGGAACAGCTGACCCCGACTGCATATAATACACTGTGCATCATGCTCAGCATGTAAAGCTGGGGGAAGCCAGAAGAAGAGGGGAGAAGATGCTCTCCAGCTTCCCTGCAGCCCCTTTAGGCCCTGGAGCTGCTCTCAGGTCTCCCCTTCAGGAGCCTTCTCTCCCCCAGGCTGCCCCAGCCCAGCTCTCTCAGCCTGGCTCCAGAGCAGAGCTGCTCCAGCCCTCACAGCAGCTCCATGGCCTCCTCTGCCCTCGCTCCAACAGCTCCAGGTCCCTCCTGTGCTGCTGCCCCAGAGCTGGAGCAGGGCTGCAGGGGGGTCTCCCCAGAGCACAGCAGAGGGGCAGGATCCTCCCTGAGCTGCTGCTCACGCTCTGGGGTGCAGCCCAGCACACAGTAATACAAGATGGTAAATGGCCATCGAAACGTCAGGCTTCCTTCACAGAACCTCATTTCTAACTGACTGCATCCAGCTGCTCTAGAAATACCAGTACAAAAGAAATCCATTGTGGAAAAATGACAGTGAATCTTGGCTTCTCCCCGGTCTTCTGTTCATTAGAATCAATTGGGAAATGTTTGTAAGACTTTATAAGTGGCTCCTTCCTTCTCCAAATGGGACCAGACCCTACAAAACTCCTCCTGCAGGGATTCACAGACATCTGCTGCGCTCTCCATCCTCAAAGAGATGCTTCCCCATGACATCCCAATTCTCTGCTATATAAACTGTGATTTTTTTATCCTGTATTCTATACAGCTTCCTTCAGAACCCTTTCAGATTTCACATTGAGATCATTAATTAAATGAATGGTTATTTTCATGTTCCATTTCTGAAGAATGTCAGCCTGATGCTTCTAGTTTCTTATTCCTACAGGGAATGTCATTTTCCCCCTTAAACAATACTGCCATATGCTTCAGCTACGAGATCCCCATTTTCTCCCACCTAACAGTTTCCATAATTGTGCTATTTTAATGTTTTATCAAAGAGATGAGATCTATTACATTCACCTCTGCTGTTGGATTTCCTTCATGTAAAAAACCTCTTTATCAAATAAAATGTCCTATTAGTCTGTTGCACTTTGTATTATATTCCTTCCTCTCTGAAAGTTGTTTTAAAGCCCTGAATTCTATTGTGGTTGGCATAGTGGTTAGCCCGAAATCTGCCTGATTCACTCTCCACATTTCCTTAAATGTAGATAATACATTTATTCTTTCCCTGTCACACAGCACCACTCTCAGGTTGGTTAAAAACCCCACACATGCTCCTGGAGTTGCAGTTTCATGCTCTTAGACCTGAGTCCATCCAGGGTTTTCCCTGCCCGTGGCTTCCTTGCTCCTTTCCCTGTTCCCGTAAGCTGGCTGTCACCTCCTTAATGGAAAACTGGAGTATAGTGCTCAGGTTTTGAGCCATAGTAAAATGTCCCTAACCTCACTTTAAACAGGTTCAGTCTTATTCATCAGCTCATGGAAATAAAGTGCCTTCTGCATGTTCTTTCTGTCCTTTTATCCCTTAACTTCTCAGCCACCAAGAGGAACTCTCGTTTCCTCCTCCTGGATACACTTCTCCCATCCCTGTTCTCTTGTGCTCTCTGATCCGAGCTGTCACCATTTTCTCCTGCTCAGGTCTAAGCATTGAGAACAATCAGCCATTGGAATAATCTCCCCAGGGAAGTGGTGATTGCCCAGCATTGGACACTGTTAGGATTCGGCTGGACAGGTTGGACCAGATGATTGTTGAGATCCCTTCCAGCCTGGGATTCTGGGATCTCCTTTGTCCGGTCCTCCTGTTTTTATGGCATTTTCTTGTGGCAAAGTGGTACCTGAAGTCTCTCCAGTGATTTTATCCTCATTGTATTCTCATCCTTCACACAGGGCTGTGCTCTGCTGGTGTTTACTGGGTTTCACATCATTTTATTTCCTTTCCTCACTTGCTGCTGTTTCATGCATTCTCCTGGTTGCTCACAGAAGTCATTGTTCTGGCTGAGGTTCAAGAGCATTCCCAGGCCAGCCTTGTGCTTGCTTGCACTGACAGCATATAGACTGCATTGTTCAAGCATCAGTTGAGCATTGATGGTCTCCGATGATCAAGTGATCATTGAAATGCCTGTGGGATTGAGGAGTGGTCTTCAGTGTCCTTTATTGTCCTTTCTGTCTCCTGTCAACAGTGTCACTCCCTCTTTCCAGACAACAGAGAAGGTTGATGGTACTCCAAAACCGTTGGTTGCATTAAAAATGAGAGTATCTCCTGGGGCTGTTTCTGTCCTACCAGCCTGTGTGTAGATGAGTGGCTTCTCCTTTGCCTCTACTAGTGCGAGGGCTCTGGTGCAGCTCTGCATCCTCTGGCATCAATCACCCTCTTCCCACTGGCTACCGTGTTGTCCCACCAGATCCACAGGGATCCCACCCCAACAGGCATCTTCTTCCCTTCTCACTGGCTGAACAGTGCTAGGAAGTACTTCCATCACTATGCACCAGCTTCATGCCTCTTTTCCCACAAGGTTTTAGTGGCTGTGCTTGATGCTGAGCTGCTCTTAGGACTTGTCAGAGCCATTTAATCACATGCTTCACATGCATCCCTCTTTGTCCCAGTGTGCAAGTGAGCAACTTCAGAAGGAAAGCTATTTCAGGGAAGAAATTACAAACGTTTCCTAATAGGCAACACAAATTATTGACAACAGCAGCATATTGCAGTGCCTAATTACCTTCGGAGAAGCTCCTACTTGTGTTCTGCCTGGGTGGCTTTTTTTGGGTAGCATAACCACAGAAAGGATTTTCAATTAACATTGACCTTTAATACTTGGGCTGGGTTTTGATTCTGCAGATGGGGAAGCGGACTACAAATGAGATTTTGCAATATACCTTGTTCCTTGTATTTCTCAGCTGATTAGTTTCAGCCTGTTCCCAGCGGCTACACAGGTGCATTCGGCTCACAGTTCCCCAGCAATCTCTGGTGTCATGTTCAACCCCCTGAGATGTTGTGCAGAAATGCTGTCAAACTCCACAGATAGACACGTTTTCATTCTCCAGCTGCAGCTTTTACTCATCTGAGGAAAAACAAAGTCTTTGTTTATGGGGGAATATTATTAAACTGAACTCCAGAAGGGAAAGAACCCGGCTGGAGTGCATCTGCTGCTGACTGTAGGGGTGTTGTTGCTCATTGAGCTCCAGTTAAGGTGACTATTATACCCGAAAGAGCACAGTTATTTGTTATTGTTCTAATAATAATTGGGAAAAAGCTCAAGTATGACATAATAAACAAACCACGTTTGTCTGAGTCACTGCCATACAAAAGAGCTTTTAAAAAATATTTAATAGAACTCTGATTTCTATTCCATTGTTTCTGTCAGCAGGGAAATCCATGCTAATTGAATGTATGTTTGCTTTAAACAAGATGTCTTGAACATGATCAGCAATGACAAATCTAATAATGCCTTGAAAAGGAAAATATATCTTTTTGGATTCTAAGATCAGAGAATCGTGAAATCCTGGAACGGTTTGGGTTGAAGGGACCTTAAAGCCCATCCATGAAGCTCCAGCTTCATCCATGAGCATCCAGCTCCAGCCCCTGCCACAGGCAGGGACCCCTTCCACTGCAGCAGCTTGCTCCAAGCCCCTGTGTCCAACCTGGCCTTGAGCACTGCCAGGGATGGGGCAGCCACAGCTTCTCTGGGCCATCACCCTGGGCCAGCGCCTCAGCACCCTCCCAGGGAACAGCTTCTGCCTCAGAGCTCAGCTCAGGCTCCCCTGTTGGGGCAGGTTCAAGCCATTGCCCTTGGCCTGGCCCTACAGGCCCTTGGCCCAAGCCCCTTTCTCTCCAGGTTCCCTGCAGCCCCTTTAGGCCCTGGAGCTGCCCTCAGGTCTCCCCAGAGTTTTTGATAGAAAAGATCTCTTGGTTCCTTAACTAAACAAGCTGAAGCTTCCTGTTTGTTAGGCAAGGGGAGTAATTTTGCATAGCACACATGCCTGCTCCTGAGCAGTAGGGGCTGAAGGTGGAGGAGAAGGGGCTGCTCTGATGGAGTCATTGTGTCTAGGTCAGAAGTCACTGAGACTCACTACCTGCTGCTCCACCGACCACTCACAGCAGGAAAGCCAGAAAGGAAGAACATAGCAGAAAAAGATACCTGTGTTCATTGTGTGTTTGTAAAGTCAGCTCCTGGTTTTATGGTGATTTGTGAATGAACGAATGGTTCATGTTTCGAGGTTCAATTCTAACATACTGTAGCTGTATTCAGTCCAAAAACCGATAGCAAGTTAACGGTGTTTTGAAGCTCTCCCTTTTCCATGCTTATGATCTCCCCTTTCTCCCCAGGTGTTACTTGGAGGATGGAGCTTCCAAAGGTGCCTGGCTGAACCGGTCGAGTATCATTTTTGCTGGAAATGACAAGTGGTCAGTAGATCCTCGGGTTTCAATCGCCACAGCAAACAGAAGAGAATACAGCCTGCAGATACAGGATGTCGACGTGACAGATGACGGTCCCTACACTTGTTCTGTGCAAACCCAGCACACTCCTAAAACGAAGCAGGTGCACTTAACTGTACATGGTATGTGCTTAAACCAACTGAAAAGCCTTATTGGGGATGCACTAGAAAAAATCAGTTTATAGGTGGGAAATGTCAGCTTTTAAGCATATTCTAAGGCATCCTGCCTCCCATCCTCCCTTCCTTTCCTGCCTGCCTTCTTCCTTTCCTTTCCTTCCATTCATCTGCTTCCTCCCTTCTCTCCCTTTTTTCCCTTCTTTCCCTTCTCTCCCTTCTCTTCCTTCCCTCCCTTCTGTCCTTTCTCTCCTTTCCCTCCCTTCTTTCACTTCTCTCTACTTGGATGTATGTAGGCATAGACTGTATTTGTAGTTTGTATGTAGCCATACAAACAAGATGTTGTTTGTGCCGTTGGCTCAGGACCAAGTAGATAGCTGACAGAAGGGTCTTCAACTTGCCAAAGCCAGGTTCAAATCCTCACTCCTGCTCTGCTGACAATGGAACAAGATGTAGGAATACAAGAGGAAAATACCAGTATGATGGTTGTGGTGCAGTTCCCTGCAGCGGTACTCTGCTGGTATCTGTCGGGTTGGTTTAGGTCTTCTGCAGGGCACCAAATGTGGTTGTTTTGGCTGGTGTTTGGCCATAGCCACCATGTGCAGGTGCATCACCAGTTGCTGAGCTCGTGGAAGGTTTGCATTTTAACATTGATAACAAATATCCGCAGAAACACCCTCACATCCCATAGGATAGCACAGTGTGTTCAGAAACATGACAGGAGGGTTGTTGTGATCAGGACCTGGCTGTCCCAGGGGATGGAACAAGGCCACGAGCCATGCTTTGTTGGTCATGTAACACAAGTGTTGAATCAAAGGTGACTGATGGATGCAGTGAGACAGGCGCAGGGGCACAGTCTGTCACGCACTGCTGGCAGGTGGCAGGGCCATGAGCTGTGCTGGCACCCCAACAGCCCCTCTGGCTTTTGGATAAGAGCTCTGAAGGAGGATGAGTTGTTTCGTGGCTTTCTTCAAGGCGGTTCCTGAGGGCAGCTTGGGAGAAAGAACAAAGACTCTTAATCCTTGGTGCGTGTTTTGCAGCCCCGGTGTCCCCGGAGCTGCAGGTTTTGTGGCTCTCTGAACCTAACCCTAATGAATGGCTTCTCAGAGCTGAGGCTGAGGTCTCAGCTAGCACCATGGGTGGCTCAGATGAGAAAGGTGTGGAAGGAGCAGTGCTGGTGCAGTGCTGTGCTTCCCTTGGTACCCTTTTGGAGCCCTGGTGTCCCTGGAGCTGTAAGCTTTGTGGCTCTCTGAACCCTTACCCTAAACTGCATGGAATTTGTGCTCTCTGAACCCTAACCCCAACACTACCCTTAATCTTGGTGCTGAAGCTGAGGTCCCCAGCATGGTGGCCCAATTGAGAAAGGTATGGATGGAGCAATGTTGGTGCAGTGCCATATTCCTGGGATGCTCATCCGCTTCCCAGAGCAGCTGAGCTGCAAGAAGGGATTCACCAGGGTGCTTCATACCCCATCAGGATGTGTCCTGCACCCATTAAGCTTTAGGTATGAAGTTTTCTGTTGATTTGATTGCCATTTAAAAGAAGTAGTATTTCATTTGAGCACCTCTTCTGTGGCATTACAAAGACCATTACAAAACCAAGAATTAATTCATCAGCCTAAAAAAAGCAAAGTTAGAACCAGAGAGCGGTTTTCCAAACGTGAAAATAGAAATTCTATTAGCTCTAGAAACTCAATATAAATTCATTAAAACCAGAATAAAGTGAGGACAAAATAAGCTGCTTTCACATTAAAATCCAGAGAGTTTTTAAATTCCAGGCCAGTTTTCTCACTAAAAACCACAGATCCCAATGTTGTTAATAAGAGCAGTCCATTTTTAGAACTAAATTGATATGAGACAGTTTAATGTTGTAAGTACTTCAGGACAACCTTGTCTGGTTTAAGCACAGGGAGCTGGTATTTATTGTGCTGTCCCAAGGTGAACAATTCTTCATTCCAATGGTCTCTGGAATAGTCAATGCCCTTGTGCAAGGGGCTAAGAAAAATTATTGGAGATTAATTGCACGTCTAAAACACATAAACAGGAGTTTAAAATTAATTGGGCTAACTGCAAGCACATAGAGAAATAATAATCCAATAGTTAAAAATATGCATAATTATTAAGTGATTGCATTTATATCTTCAGAAATGCAAAGTATAACCCAAGGCTTTCACTTATTCGTCTTTGGTGTAATCATCATTAACATTTTCTTTTGCATTTTTATGAGTAATAAAGCCATGATTATAAACCAGAAGCATTGAAATGGCAATCTCTATTAATCCATATGGCACACCAAAAGCCCTTACAAATACTGTATAGGAAATGTTTCTTAAGCAATTATCCTCTACCGCTGGACCTTCAGGACCCGAAGGTTCATCAGAATGTGAGACTGTGGCTCTGCCAAGCTGAGGGGGTTTTGGCACCAAGAACGTTGCCATGTTTGTTAGCAAACCCCACACTTGGTCGTTTTTACAGCCTTCCTCGGAGGTGACTGCGGCAGGAAGCCCTGTAAAGGTGCTCTTTGTGTGAGAGGTTGCTCAGAGATTGCAGAAGTGTTTGCATCCCATCTGCAGTGAAGAAGCTGTGACGATATAAATTATTATTTCAATTATATATATATTATAATATATAATATTATATATTATAATGTATAAATATAAAAAATTATATATAAATATATATATATATATTTCAGTTACTCTGATGTTATTTCAGGTATGCTTTGTGTAGGGAGAGAAGGGGGGAGCTCCATGAAGCAAGTCAGAACAAGGGAGCGATTTGCAAGACAAAATTAAAGGAAAAACAAATCATTTTCCCTATATTTTTCCCTGTGTGGTTCTCATAGCACTTAGCAAGAGGGGAAAGCTGCTGAGCTCTGTGCCTATAAAGCCCAGTCCTGCAACCTCTGAGTGGTAGAGAAGGACCACCAGCTCTGGAGGACCTGAGAGCAGCTCCAGTGCCCAAAGGGGCTGCAGGGAACCTGGAGAGAAAGGGGCTTGGGCCAAGGGCCTGTAGGGCCAGGCCAAGGGGAATGGCTTGAACCTGCCCCAACAGGGGAGCCTGAGCTGAGCTCTGAGGCAGAAGCTGTTCCCTGTGAGGGTGCTGAGGCGCTGGCCCAGGGTGATGGCCCAGAGAAGCTGTGGCTGCCCCATCCCTGGCAGTGCTCAAGGCCAGGTTGGACACAGGGGCTTGGAGCAAGCTGCTCCAGTGGAAGGGGTCCCTGCCCATGGGAGCAGGGGTTGGAGCCAGAGGAGCTTTGAGGTCCCTCCCAACACAAACCATTCTGTGACACTATGATATTACTGTAGATACGTGTAAGTACGAGCTGTGCAGTGGATGCTTGGTGGATCAGGTGCAAGTCATGCCAGTCACTCAATCCATATGGGTGGGATCCCACCTTGACCCAGTGTTGGGTTTTGCACAGTGATTTAGAGATACCTGCATAGAGACTTACTAGTCGGCATCTATCCAGTGGGATAGGGAAATGAATGAGACTTGTGCATGTCAGCGCCTGTAATCAGGTCACTTTGTACTTACAGTGCTCACAAAGCCACCGCCTCACCTTCCATGGGCTGGGACTCAGGAGGTAAGGATGCAAGATTCATGCATCCTTTGAGATGGAGATTGACCCATCTGAAAGCAAAGGAGACATCAAAGAGCTAATTGGTATTATAAGCTTATGTACCCTTTCCCACTGAAAAGGGTCATAGGGATGATATAGTAACATTTTATAGAGGCAGTTTTATGTTTCCCTTTAATATAGTTCATGGCTTTGTATTTCAAGAGTCGAAACAACTTCTGCTGTTGGGGAGAAATAAATTAAGGGAAAAGCAGGGGTTTTTTTCCAAAGTAAAATCGTTCTGTCAAAGGGCTGGGTTTCCTTTTACATCGTGAATAAATGATCAGCAGCAGACCTAGAGCAGCACATGAGATAACAGGAGAAAAAGAGCATTTAAGAGCAATCTTAGCCCTTTAAAACTGCTCTGCCCTACAGGCTCTATTCTGTGGAGTAACACTGTCAGAAGATATCCTCCTGCTGGAAGCAGCAGAACTGGAGAAGCCAGGGCGGTGTGCTTTGTGTCAGAATTAAAGGGATAAAGACTCGTGTCTGATCGTAAGCTCCCAAACAGGTTCAAACTCCTGACTCACAATTATTTGCAGTGAAACCCCACTTTAGAAGCTCTGTAAATCCATCTCTCTTTCATTTGCCCCCTCCCTTTTTTTGGTCTGTGTGTGAGGTTTTTCTCTATGCAAGACGCAGAGCTGTCATTTTGAATATCCTGTTCTCTGCTTTTTGGGCTGACAGTTTCTGAACACATTTGTGTAAGTGATTCAGAAAATAAATACATTTTAATGGGTAAAGATGCCTTCATTTCCATGAATAAACCATGGAAAAATAACATGATCAGTAAATAATGGAGGCTGAAGAGAAGCAGCAGCTTCTCCATCCCTGTCCCGTGGGGGATACAGGGAGCAGTGAGACTTGGTGGGGTTTAGCCACAGCCAACCAGGAACGTTGTGTTTCAGTCTCCCACAGCTCTGCTCAATGCCTTAATGAGACCACCAAGTCAAGTCTGGTTAATTATTACATAGTTACACCCTTTTGTACCCAGGAAATTAATCAAGGTGGTTAATAAAGAAGAAAAAAGAGCCTAATGTGTCTTTAGCCCACGTTTACATCAGTGCAAGAAAATCGCACGAGAGCGAGGGAGATCATTTGGTTAACTTCACTTCAGTGACTTTATTAAAGAAGAAGAGAGACTTAGGAAGTCATTAATGAAAAGTTTAGCAGGTTGGAGTTTGTAATCAACTCCATCTGCCCCAGTGCCAGATGCTCGATCTGCAAAGTCATGAACTGCAGGTGATTTAAACATCAGCTCTTTGCCACGGTGAGGCACGAAATGAAATAACTCTTACGACGCTGCATCGCTCATCATTCTTCTAGCAAAGATTGCAGCGTCTGCCATTTCTAATGTGACATTTGTTCCAGCAAAGCTTAAATTGCATCCTCTGAGCCACAGCCCCCTTCCAGTTTGTGAAAATATGAAGACATGTTACCAGTGGTCTTGAGAATGAATTTTGCCTCGGGGTAGAGTAGCAGGTTGTAGCACGAAGCCTCCAGTTTGCTCCATGCATCAGGATGAGAAGATGATGGTGTTGTGCCGTGGGGTGAAGGATGAAGCAGGTTCCGGAGAGAGAGGGGCCAGAAAAGGATGTCCAGAAGGAACTCAGCCACCATTGGAGGGCCACCAGGATGATTAGGAGAATAAAGAACATGTCTGAAAGAGATTGCTTAGTTTAACCTACCAAAATGAGGGTACACAGAGAATTTTGTTGTGTCTAGTAATACACTTGGTGCAGATCACAGCAAGGGAGAACAAATACGACCGGTTCAACATGACCAGGCAATTGTAACTCAGCTGTGTGAATTTTAATGTGAGAGGAGGGAGAAGGTGCTGATCCCAATCGTGCTGCGGATGCACTGCCCAGGGAGAGTGGCCACAGCTCAGGGTGATGGCTCCCACAGGGTTGGTGGGCTGGCCCTGATGTTGGTGAGCAGGGTTTGTGTCCATGGTCTTCCTAATGATGGGATTCAGGGTCTGACAGCTCTGTTTGAACAGGATTGAGGAGCCTGGTGGTGTTCCTGGTGACAAGGTCTGGGTTGAGGAGTGTAGTTTCAAGGCTGTATCTTGGTCTCTTATGGCTGCACAACACAGTAGGTCTGTGGTTTAGGCTTTAGGGATAGATACCAGGCCTCATTCCCTTTGCCATCCCATCTCCAACTGCCCATGCTCTCTGCTCATACTGGGAAACCGGTGACACAAAAACTTCCTTACATTAGTCACCTGGAAGTTTATATTTTGATCTACCTCATCCCATGGTGGGCACATTTGGAGCGCCTTAGGGACAGACCCTGTGCATGTGAGACATGGTCCTTGCTCCTGCCCTGCCCTCTCCACATCATCTCCTTTCTGCACTCATCACAGTGTGCATGTAAATAATTCAGTTATCTATGCAAATGCAATTTATAGATTCAGTCAGAAACCACAACCTGTGGTTTTTATTTAAGCGTGTATAAGATTTCCAAAGGAATACTCAAGGCTCTTTTTCTGTTTAATAAACCTCTTTAATGTCCCCTAAATATTAATGTATTGATTTAGTCTTTGCAATGTTTGCAAAGCCTAATTTGTTTCCTCAACCAGGCCAAGAGGGACTTGCATTTGGAGCTAACAAGATAAATCTTACCCAAATTTATTTAAAGTGGAACAAAATAAATATGCAAAAGACTCCTAAAATCATGCAACAACCACTTTCTGGCTAAAACTGACAATCCATTACTCTTTGAAATTGCTAGCACTCGAGCAGGATGTCAGCTTTTGTTATACCATTAACTCACTTGTGCCAGCCACTGTTATCGTCTTGTCCCTGCTGAGCACAAGGAGAGAGAGACTTGGAAGAATTGTTCTGGAGGCAGCTGCTGAGGTTTGCTCGGTGCAGATCCCCCCCCCCCCCCCCCACCCCCCACCAAGCCCGCCCCCCCCCCCCCCCG
>NDXB01016643.1:140259-158242 GCA_002631895.1 Agapornis roseicollis
CCCCCCCCCCATCAAATGAAACACCTGCCCCGACTCACTGGACTTGCCTTTACCAAGGGCTGCAGCCAGAGTCATTAATGCAGCATTAATGACCCATCAGAATCCTCTGCGTTTTGTCTTTTATAGCCATCCATTGAATTCCTCCCACATTGGTACCTTTCATGGCACTGGAATGAGCTGCAGGGATTCTCTCTCGCAGACATGCATGAATGTCTTTTCCCTTCCTTTAACAGGCTTAAATCATGGGAAATGTTTGCCTTAGCAGGTGATCTCATTTACAAGGATGTAAAGCCAGAATATGTTATCTGAAATAGAACAGGGCTGTACTAGTTTGAAACTCATAAGCCTGCGATGTTGGAGGTGCTTTATGGTCAGGGCTGCAACTGAATTTCCGTTATAAGCCTGAAATTTCCATCTTCTGAAATTTGCAGGCAAAGGATAACCTACACAAAACAGTCATTTGCTCTCTGGTCTGCAGTATATTAGCTCTGTGACATGTGAATTAAGGAGAATGAGTCGGTTTGTGACTGGTGAGAGTCCTGCAAAAGGTGTGTTCAGCTGAGTCCAAAGTGTCTTTCAGCAGCTTCTTGCGATGCCCAAAGTCAAAGAAGGCAAACAGTTTGGGTAAATTAAAAAGCAACCAAAAGCCAAGCAAAGAAATGAACAGAAAGTTCAAAACCGAACCAAAACCTTCCAAAAGTTAGCTTAGAGAACACAATAATCTCATGCAAAGGGCAGAACTGTAGGTGATAATTTTGAGGTCTGTGTTTGTTAGCTTAGGTTCTTCATCCCCACCTCTCTCAGCTGGAGAGGTGCAGCCTGATGCTTCCTGCTGGGCACAGCATCTCTTGCCCTTCTTAAAGCATGGGTCTGGTGAGCTCTCCCCCTGTGAACAGGCCAAAAACAACCATAGAATCCCAGACTGGTTTGGGTTGGAAGGGAGCTTAAAGCTCATCCAGTTCCAACCTCCAACCTGCTTGCAAGACAGACTTTAAAAGAGTCTTTGGAGTAATATCAATTCTATCAAGGAGTGAGCTGGTAGCTGTGTCTGCTCTGCACTGTTGGGTCTCTTCTGCTTCTTACTGCCCTTTAAGCAAATACAGGTCAAATAGATCGTTTTGCATTAGAATGATCTAAAGTGGATGGTGAGAACAAAACCTGTTGGATCAGCTTTAATTTCTTAACGTTGTTCCCTTTTAACTAAAGCACAGATAACCCCTCTGCTCTCCCACAGCCACTGAAGAGCCCTTGGTTAAGGAATTTACAATAACAAGTGCTGGACCTTGAAGCAGTGAGAACAGTCTCCTGGTCAGTGGGGCTTGGTCAGGGCCGTGGTACCTCACTGAGTGCTAGCAGAGCTCTAGCAGCACAACCTGTGCTTAAAGCTTTGGCATCACACTGGCCATCAACAGAGAGAAGATGTTGGCTCCCCATATTCCTGTGTCTGGGCATGTTTGTGTGCAGCTCCTTGGAGCTCAGTAGCAAATGTCACCCATAGAACGTGATATGTGATGGCATCCTCTAATGTGAGGCTTTGCCCAGGCTGCCAAACCTGCAGCTTTTTAAAGGTGTCTTATGTATGGAATATACTTTTTTAAAGGTCTATTGAATATGCTCCCGTTGAACGTGGTGGCAAAAACCCTGATTGTTTTGCTTAAGGAAGACCAGCACCCGTCACAAGGCTTGCTTGGAATACCAAACTTGAAATGCTGTTTGTCCCTGGGACTACCTTAGAAATACCGCTGGCATCTGAAAGCAAAGTGCAACACTGCAGAGGCTTGGATTCCAATCACTTCATTCCAGTGCAACTTTCTTTAAACAGATCCTGCCTAACTTCATTTTGTAACTGACATGAACTGCAGGAGTATTGTTTTATAGACCTAAAATTTGGCTTATAAGGGTTTGGTTACATATAAGTACATGTTCTTCTGAGCACCCTTACCATCAGCTCCATTATTCCCTCTCTGAACACTTCTTTGGCGCCCTGTTGATTCAATTAAAGGCAATTGGGCTGGCCTGGAAAAACTGCGGTAGCAATTACAGTGTTACTCATTGCTCTCATTCCCACACTGCAAGTGGCTTTGGGACTCTGTACCCTGAGTAAGCACTACAGTGTTTTACTGAGCTCTCTGCTGCCTGTCACAGTGAACACTGGGATTACTGGGATTGATCTGATCTTCTCTTCTCTTCATTGGATTTCCTCTTATTTCCACTTCTGTAGTTTTCGACTGTCTGCCATCAGGAGAAAACATAGGTGTCCCGTGTTTGAAAGTTCCACCTTTGCATTGCTGTTAACAAAAGAATTTAAACAGCATTGGAGTGCATTGAGACCCGATCTCTGCAACTCTTAACCAGTGTCATCTGTTTCATCACCTGGATTTGAAAGAGGGTGTAAAAATTATCCCACCTGATGGCCTGAACATGCTGGGTTTCTCTTGCAGAAAGGGTTTAACTCTAAACATGTAGCGAAGCCTCGCTAAGGAGGTGTAAAGCCACTGATTTCCATGAATGAATTTCCAACATTTTTTAACATCCTTGTCTTCTGTTTCTGTCAGGTTGAGCAGAAAGCACTGTAAAAGCATCCCCAGAGTCAAAACTTTGGCAGGATAAGACTTCTAGTAAATTCTTCCTCATAAGATTTCAGTTCAGGCAATTAAAACATGCTATGGCAGGAATTTTGTTATTTGTAGTCAATGAGAAAAGATCTGTAGATGAAAACCATTTCTATAAAAGCATGGAAATGGAAACAATGGAAAGGAACCGGGGAGTAAACCAATAGGACAGATCAACCATTCCAAAAAGGCATGGCTGTGTCCCTTCCTGGGACTGTTCAGGCTGGGGACAGTGTCTTGCTTATAGCTTGGTTCAAACTAATAGCATCAGACACACGGAATATCTGAGCTGAAATTCTGTGATCTGATAAAACCCCTTTGTCAAGTCCAGTTAATGCTTAAAAAAGACAAGCGGAACCCATGTTCAAGTTACAGGTTTCCCAAAGAGTGAATTCAACTCAAGTTTTAGGGCAACTTTTTTAGGCATTAGGAGGATTTAATTCTGGGATAAAAAAATGAGCCAAATCTGTCATGAACTTCCTAAAATGCAAGAGAAGAGCATCACAGAAACCTAAGGACAAGAGAGATATGAGGAAGAAATTTCTTGCATGGGGTGGTGAGGCATGGGCACAGAGAGATGGTGGATGCCCCATCCCTGGAGACATTCAAGGCCAGGCTGGATGTGGTTCTGGGCAGCCTGCTCTAGTTGAAGGTGTCCCTGCTCATTGCAGGCGGTTGGATGAGCTTTGAAGGTCTCTTCCAACCCAAACTGTTCTCTGATTCTCTGACAGAGCCAATTCTGTGTGCTTTCTTGTGTGACACGACCTTGCCTGCTTACCAGCAAAAACAGAACTGCACATTCCTTTGCCTCAATAATGAAATTCTAAATTACTTTCAAACTGCTTCTCTGGCTACATCACAGGTTAAGTAACTGTAATTATTAACACTGGAAATAGCATTCCATGTATCAGCACAGGCAATTCTGAGTGTATGAATGTAATCAAAATAACTAGCTACAAGCCCAATATACTCATAACACTTCACCTTTTGGAATTATTAAAAAATAAGTGTGAGTTTTAACAAAGACATTACTTTAATGAGAAGGGAGGTGGAATTAGTGACGTCCTGCAGGCAGGGAGTGAGCTAGCCAAGCTCCTGCCCTGGTTTGGCTTCAGCATCTCTGGCCGTTCGCTGTGGTCTGGTGTTCTGGAGGTGTGGGGACCGGATTCGCCTGCCTGGGAAAATGATGCCAGCCCAAACTCCCTGCTGCCCACAAGATGCTTTAGAAATGCTCAAGCTGGGAATGTTTTGTGCTACTACAACATGATGCATGCTGAGAACAAAGAGGAAAAGTAGACGGAGCTGATGATAAACTGCAGTGACATGACACTTTCTAAAGAAATGTGCAATAAGCAGCATGCAATTCTTGGATGTTGTGTTGCTCCAAAGTTTTAACTTGGGAAATAGGTTCTGCACATCATCAGTGGCTGTATTCCAGAGGTCCCTGTGCTGGCAAGAACAGCATCACTGAGGCAGGATGGATCTGTGCTAATCACAGAATCCTAAGGGTTGGAAGGGACCTCGAAAGATCATCTAACCTAGAGTACATCACACAGGAACTTGTCCAGACAGGCCTTGAACATCTCCAATGTAGGAGACTCCACAACCCCCCTGGGCAACCTGTTCCAGTGCTCTGGCACTCTCACAGGAAAGAAGTTCCTCCTGATGTTCACATGGAACCTCCTGTGCTCCAGTTTACACCCATTGCCCCTTGTCCTATCACTGGACATCACTGAAAGGAACCCAGCTCCATCATCCTGACACTCACCCTTTACATATTTGGAAACATTGATGAGGTCACCCCTCAGTCTCCTCTTCTCCAAGCTGAAGAGACCCAGCTCCCTCAGCCTCTCCTCATAAGGGAGATGTTCCTCTCCCTTCATCATTTCTTCCCCTTGCACCTCCCATCCCCTCTTGCCTTCCACCCCCTGGTCTCCTTCCCATATTTCACTGCAGACCATTGGAGATGGGTTGGAAATGGCGTAGAAATCAAGATGCTATCAGCAGTTTCTCCTATGGAAACAATATATTGTGGCTGCAGTGATAACCACATTATTTGCTGCTTGACCATCAGCTTGAGAGCAGTTTCATACCAGTGGTGGGTCCTGGAGTCCCAGTTCTTGTGCTCTTGGTGGACATTCTGACCTTTCTGGACTTACTTGCACTGTAGGGATCAGAAATATCAGAAACTTATTAATACAAGAAGCAGGAACTAAATCCATAAAATCCCTAAGTTCATTTACCTTGCATTAGCTATAGACTGAAATCAGTGAATCAACAATAAGTGCATAATGATTGTCCTTTTATAACTGTATTCTTTTTAATCTTAAATTTCCATAACTGTGGCTAAATGGAGGAAAGCATTACCTTCCATTTTACAAGGGGGACCCTGGCAGAGTTGGGAGGATAAAATCAGACTTATTTCATGGTCTGAAATTGCCCTTCTGATGTTCAGCAATATGAAAATCCAGCCAGCAAGGCATTAGTGGAGAGAAATAAAACCAGTGGATGGGTTCACCCCCATTTATTTCTGAGTGAAATGTCTATAACAGTATAGCAGATAACCATGGGCAGGAATAGAAGAGACTTCAGAGCTCTTGTCTGTTTATCCTGGCTATCAGTGAGAGTTCTTGTCTGTTTACCCTCGCTATCAGTAAGTATGTTCTGGGGTGCACAAGCACATACCTGTGGAGGTGTATATACAAGTTGCTTGTTGTATATATGCACACACTGAGTCAGACTGTGGCATAATTCAATGTGGATATGAATGTGGAGAGATGGTTTGTAGATCCACTTGTCTTAGATGGCAGCAGTCTGTGAATGCAAAGCAGCACTGCTGGCAGCATAGCTCTGGAACTGAGCACTATTCTTACCTGATACAGATTTGGATCTGTTCACCACTGTCCTTATCTTTTCTGAAGGTAATTCTGCACGTATGTTTAACTTCATCTAACAAGTAGAAACCCTGTGCCATAAATCCAGTTGTAAATGTCAGTATTACACACTGAAAAAGCCTAAAAGCATTGAAATTAGCGCCTGGAATTTGGAAACCCCATTAAGCTTTGGTCTTACTGAAATAATTAGATAGTAGCATCTGTAAAGGCGTGAAATGTCGTTTGGGCTGTTCAGCAACCTGTTGACAAACCTGTCCTAGATTTTCCTTTCCTTGCAATTTAAACACTCAAGCTGTCATCTGTGAGAAGCAGTGCTGTAATTAGTCTCTTCTGTTCTTCCATGTACAGTCTTTGTCTACGTACTTTACTCTGCTTCTCTTCCTCTGCACTGCTCTGGAAGTAGAAGTGTGTACACTTGCTAAATGTAATGCTGAATGGTGCTAAAGCAAGAAAACTGAAAGGCCAAACATGATGTAAAAATGGGACGGGGCAATTCACATGCTTCCGAGGGAGCAGCATCCCTCAGTCCTGGGATGGTCCAAGCTGCTCCTGACGATTCCAGCCCTCTGGCTACACAGGGGCTCTGTAGGCAGAGACCATTTCAAACCATGGCAGGGTCATAGAATCCCAGACTGGTTTGTGTTGGAAGGGACCTTCCACTGGAGCAGCTTGCTCCAAGCCCCTGTGTCCAACCTGGCCCTGAGCACTGCCAGGGATGGGGCAGCCACAGCTTCTCTGGGCACCCTGTGTCCACAGCCTTTCTTCTCTTGTCAGGGGAATGCATCCTGTGTCGCATACTCTCCCATGAGCATGGTACATGAACTCCAAGGGGAAAGCCAGACGCATCTCCCTGTGTCCTGAGTAAAGCTGGGCAAGTCGTACGCAATGCCTAAGAAACTCCTGGGTGTGTTGTTGCAGTGGTGACAAGTGTAAGCCAAGCTAAAAGGGTCTGTCACCCCAGAATGCAGATTAAACACATGGTGGAACTGTTGGGTTGTTCTGATGATGAAGTGATAGCAAAGTTCTTACTTCTGATGAGTCAGATTTGCTTAGCCGTGTTCTCTTTTAAACTGGACTGTTACTGAAAGATACTATGCTCATCTTTGCTATGTTCCATGGGCACCAAACCAGATTTTACTGTTTTAAACCATTTATTTCTCCCCTCCTGGCTCTCCTCCCCATCCTGGGGCAGAGTTGGGATCTTGATATTCTCAAAGCCAGAAACCAGTGCAGTTCTTCCTGGTTCTTTATGGTTCATCACTGGGAAAAGATTTAATTGTTATAGATGAGAGAAGGTGCTGGGAGAAGAGAGTGGGAAGATGTCATTTCTCATCAGCGGAGGTTAATGAGCCCATAGTTTACCAAATGTCATTATGCAAAACAGGGTGGTTAAATAGTAGTTTATCCAAAAAAAAAAGAAGAAAATATCTATCTACTATAGGGCAATAGCACTAGGCAACATTTTGTGTTGCTTTTGAATGTCTAAGGGAAAGATTTACATTAGACTGATGGGTCTCTGTTGCTGGTCCAATGCTTCTGTATTTTTGGGACAGTTCAGCATGAATGTCCCCAAAATGAATGTCCCATTGAGGTATCCTGCTCTGCCAGCATGTGTTTCTCCCACAGAATAGAAGGAGGGGGAAAAAATTCCACTCCGGATGGCAATTGCAGCTTTATTGGTCTGGGGTTATTGTTTTGTTGCTCATGTTTAAAGAGAGAGCAGCAATGAGTGCTGGTGTGGTCAGTAAAAGGGGCAGAGTCCTGGCAGAGCCAAACTGGACCATGTTGAAATGGTCTCAAAAGAGCTGGGAGTTAGTACAGAACCAAAGCAGTTCTGTTCCACCTGAGATTTTGAGGTAAGTGTTTAGTGGCAGCTAACGCAAAAGATGTTTTACACTTTTAGCACACAGTTGATGGACAATTTTAAATAGAACAAAAAGCATTTTAAGTGCCCAATAGGGTATCATAACCAGGAATGTCAAATACATGTTCCTGGTTGCTGTCTCACGGTACATCTTCCTTTACAATAGGACTTTCCTCACTGAAGATAGCCCAGGACAAAACATACAGAATGGGTGATTGAAAAGCTCAACACAAAAGCAAATGAAGTAAAATTAAATGAGGAGGCAAACATCAGGAACATTCCCACATGTCTTTTGACCAGTTAGAAATGGCTGGATGTAATAATGAAATGGAAAATGCCTTTACTGCAGAACATGTCCTTTTTTGTTTTAAATGCTTTGCTGTTCATTTTTCTGTGTCAGTTGCTCCCACACTTCTTTTCCTTTGAAGAAGCATCACCAGTTGTAGGAGTGAAACTAGGCCAAGCACAAGGAGAAATGGAGTTGGAGTTGTAAGCAGAGAGAGCAGTAAACTCCGGAGGACTTTGATAGAACATTTGCAATCAAACAAGCTGTACACTTCGTGCCACATTTCCGCTTAATGCTGGAGAAGCTGATAGCGCAGAGAACTTGTTTTGTCTTTTATTTCCTTATATGATGCATAATACTTATATCTGCGTTGCATGCTGCTGCTGTGCTTCGAGTCATGGTCTGCTCAGAAGAAATTGTGAAGTAAGCTTGTATACCTGCTTTTAAATTACTGTCATCCTTGAGAGATGGCATTATTATCCACAGCACTGTAAAGGACTGTGATTTATGTACTCTGAAGCTCGTTTCGCTTTAGCAAAAGCTGATGCATGACCTCTTACCATGCCAGAGTATTTCATAAAGCTGACTAAATTATACATAGGCAGAAATATTCTACCCCCAGTGACCAGTCCATTAATAAAAATCCATAAACAAGAAGGGGTAGAAAGATCTCATTAGGAAAACCAGATGAAAGAGGGGAATGCTCAAATCTGAAGTACTTTAACAACTGGAGACTGTCACAGAAGCTGAATATTCGGTTTAAGAAGAGCTCTCTTTGCCTCAGAGCAGCCATAGGCTGTACGGGAAAACATGCAGCAGCTTTCTGGGAATACACAGGGCTCTCAGTACAGCTTCTTTCATAGTTTACCGACCAAGTGAATATATAAGCACACAAAATACCAAATGAAGATGGGACTTTTTCCCCATTCAAACCAGAGGCAGCATCTCTGGGTATTTATGGAAGATGGTATTTGCCAGAGAATCAGTCTTCAAAAACCCCTATGTATGCACTCTACTCTTCATTGGAATGTTTTTATATCGAGGCCATCTCCTCTATCCCAATGCCCAAGGGGAATTCCCATTCACAGTGAAGCCCATTAGAGGAAAAAAATTGCCTATGCAAGTGTTCAGCTCACAGAGGACAGCCCATTGCTAAGATTTTACTGTGTCTGGGAACTGTTTCACGTTGGCGCGTCTTCCACTGAGCTATAGCACACTTCATCTGCGTTGCATAGGTGATTTAATGATATGAAACAGGAATTGTACATCAGCTCTTTCAGTCCCACCTCCGGTGTATGAAGATGTGATTCTTCCCTTTGAATTTATTAGATTGTACAGCTTGTCTTGGGTTTATGAGCTGGGAACTTGCGGAAGAAAAATACTTCCTACTGTGAGCTGTGCTGGATTCATGGTTATGGGAGAATGAACGAGCACGGGGATGGATTTATTAAAGCAGTTCCTTCTCATACACTGCCGCCTTTTTTTGGAATCCTCTACAGCTTAATTTTGATTTTATAGCTGAAGAGAGGATGCTGACAATATCAGATACTCAGAAGCAGCAAAACCCACCAGTTGGAAAGAGCAAAATCAAATGCGTATCTTTAAAAAGAACTCCTGGTGCTAATTTAGGCAATTTTGTGTAAGGAGTGAATATAACTGAAAAGCAAAGTCACGGATTCATATTGCAGCAGTGAATTGCATGAGACCAGAGAGAAAGCTTGGAAAGCTATGGATTAAATGTTTCCTGCCTGGAAAATCCCCCTTTGAAAAGTTTGTCTTTGAGTGTACAGCTTTTGCTAAAGATGTATGAAAGGTTTTCAGCTGTTGATCAAAGGATGCTAGGCCAACAGACACAGAGGTTGCCTAACCTGAGCCATTCAGTGAGCATGCAGGGTGCGTCCTCTACAGGGGAACCAAAGATGCTGCTGCTCCCCGTTTAGCATCTGCTAAACCTTCATACTGAGGTTTAGTTTAGGAGGCTTTCATTTCTGCATTGAACTTCAAAAGGGGAAGCTTCTGCTCCTCTCCAGCTGCAGCAGTAGGAGGATCCCCCCCCCTCACCCCTATATCACAGTCTGGACATCCTCCTCCACTTCATGCTCCAAGCTTCAACCTCCCCTGCTTCTCCCCTGTGACAGTGCTCAGACATCTTCAACACATTCATGGCCCCAAATCTGGATTATCCAATAGCAGCTCATAGGAATGTGTAAGAACAGCAGTTACACAAACAGTGCACTGTCTCAGGGATGGGTCTCAGAGCTTGGGCATGTCTCGGTGTTTAGAAAACACAGGAACTGTTAGTTGTAGGACAGCGGCATGAATGTCCTGGTGGCTGACTTGGTGTGATCCAATAGCTCTGAAGTTGATCTGGAAATCGTGCACAAGTGGTATATGAAGCAGTAATTGCAGTGTCATTAAGTTGTAATAAGTACTTCAGAGGTGCCTGAAAGCACAATTTAATTTGAAATCCCTTAACAGAAAGAACAAATGGAAGAAAATGAATATATAACTACATACTGATATCTGTTAACACTCAGATTTCATTGCATCCCATCCAGTAGGCATCATCAACCAAAACCTACAAAGTGGGTCTCATTGGTAAGGAATCCCTGGTCTTTAAAAAGCAGATTCACCAGTGGTTTATTAGTATTACTAGACTAGATGTGATTAACCCTTGTTTGGTGAGTAAAACTGAAACAGTCAATCACCTGAATGTTTTTCATTTTGATGGCATGGCTCTAAGTGACTCTTGGAGCCACGGCAGTGTTCAAGGTCAGCTTGGACAGAGCCTTGGGTGATGTGATCTAGTGTGAGTCCCAGCCCATGGCAGGGGGATTGAACCTAGATGATGTTAAGGTCCTTTCCAATCCTAACTATTCTATGGTTCTATGCTCCTTTGCTTTTAGAGGAACACATTTACGGCAGGGGGTAATCCAAATTACTCTTTTTTTTTCCCTGTTTGATAATTACAAGGATGATTCAGATTTTTAGGATACATAACTAAGAAAATATTTTGAGGTTTCCCACCAGAAGATGTGGTTATGTCAAAGGCCAGTAGGCTTTAAGCCTTCATTTGGTTCAAGGTATTGAGTCCAATGTACAAAGATGTAAACCAGCTCACACAAGGAGAGGAGGGAATATATTTCAGAAGAGCTCAACAAACCCCAGACATCACCAGTCTTAAACACAGCTGCAGACTCCTAGGATAAACTACATTAGAATACTGTTTGCAGCAAACAGCAAATCGAAGCCCTCTTTGAGGCAATTAGCAAAATCAGAGCAGCTTTTGAGGCAAACAGGCACAAAAATACTGTTCTTGCACTGAGGTTTCAAACACTTAATTTCACAACTTCAGTGTCTGTTGGAAGAGCAGCAGAGCTGAGTATCTAACACAACAGTGACTTCTGTGAGCTGGTGGGGCTTGGGGTTTGCCTATGAATTATTCATCCAGCTATACAAGCATATTGTCACAGCAGTGATGAATGAGAGTTATTAATTATGGGTGTTATAGCTGCAGCCAGACACCCTCTTGGATTTCCACCTTGCATCTAGTAAGGAGCGATGATGACAAGTGGCAATCAGCATGGGGAGTGGGGAGGAACTGCCAACTGGGAATAAAGGCAGAGAGACAGAAGGATAAAATCAAGGATTCCATCCAGATCCAAAGTATTTTTAATATCACAGAATCCCAGACTGCTTTGAATTGGAAGCAACCTTAAAGCTGATCCAGTTCCAGCCCCCTGCCATGGGCATGGACACCTTGTTCCAGGTCCCCTTCCAACCTGGCCCTGAACATTCCCAGGGATGGGGAATATATGATTTTGTTGGTTTTCTGTGATACTTGCTTTAAAATACCCAGCAAAACATCTGGTTACAAAGCAAAACTTCGGGCAGTGTCTTTCTGCCTGAGCCATGGTTCAGATGTTCATCCCTCTGCGCTTTTGTAAACCTTTGTAGTTTTTAAAGGGTTTAAAAGTGCTCACATGTATAATTTTGTCAGACAATGTTCATGGTTTGAATATACCCCAGTGTGATGGGGAAGGGCTGAGGGCTCCGGGGGGTTCAGATGGAGAAGAGAAGGCTCAGGGGGACCTCATGGCTCCCTACAAGTGCCTGAGAGGAGGATGGAGCCAGGAGGGGCTGGGCTCTGCTCCCAAGGAGCAAGGGATGGGCCAAGAGGAACCAGGCTCAAGCTGCCCCAGGGCAGGTTTAGATGGAGCTGAGGAACAATTCCTGCCCCACAGGGTGCTCAGGCATTGGAAGAGGCTGCCCAGGGCAGGCCTGGAATCACCATTCCTGGAGGTATTTAAAAGCTGTGTAAATGTGGCTACATGGGAATATGGTTTAATAGTGGACCAAGCAGTATCGGGGTAATGGTTGGACTTGATGAGCTTAAAGTTCTTTTTCANCCTGGAATCACCATTCCTGGAGGTATTTAAAAGCTGTGTAAATGTGGCTACATGGGAATATGGTTTAATAGTGGACCAAGCAGTATCGGGGTAATGGTTGGACTTGATGAGCTTAAAGTTCTTTTTCAACCTAAATGACTCTATGATTTTATCCTTACCCTGTGTGACTAAGAGATGTTGTTTCCTTTAAAGAACGAGTCAAGTAACAGTAATCACTCATTTAAAGGAGCAAGTCTTTAAAGTTTCCTTAAAGGAACCATTCAATGAAACTCAATGACTCAAATTACTGGGGCTGCATTTCTTGCAGATCATAATATATGAAGCAGTAACAAGGAAAATAAAATAGGGTTTTATTTATGGGTTGCCAAAAGAAGTTGTGAGTGCTCCATCCCTGGTGGTGTTCAAGGCCAGGTTGGAAAGAGCCTCGAGTGACCTGGTTTAGTGTGAGGTGTCCCTGCCCATGGCAGAGGGTTGGAACTGGATGATCTTCATGTCCTTTCCAACCTGAACTATTCTATGATTCTATGATTAAATGGTACAAGATCTTTTGCACCACACACGAAAGCTCTATAGCAATATGAAAACCATATAGCATTGATTCTTAATACAACCCTATAATATGACTGTAACTTCTATTATACCACTGATCACAGATCTTTTATGCTACTTTTCAAATAAAAGCTTAGGAATTTCTGCAAGCAGAATAGCCAGGCCCCATGGGGAAGTGCTGAAAGTGTGCTCGAGGAGATGCACATACCAAATCTGTTCATTTAGTACCATTTTTGGCATGCCTTTTTTCAGCGTGTTGTTTTGAGCATCCATCCCTTCAGGCTCATACGTTCATTTCAAAGGAGAAAAATTAAAAATCTCACAAGAGAGATGGGAACTTGAATTGGAGATTTGAATGGATAAAAGGCACTTCAGGAGGTAGATAAAAACAAGCACATTTATAAGGCTGTGATTTTTCTAACCTGCCTCAAGGCCAACAGAGCTGAAGACGTTGCAGTGAGCCAAGAAAAATAGTTAATTTTTTGCTTGCTTGTAAGGTTTTATAATAGTCAGGGCTAAAATATAGAATTAAGATAATGATATTGTCCCCAGCAGATTACTCGTTTTGTTGTCCTTAGGATTCTTATTTTATTTAGACAGAAATTTTAATCATCCCCACTTTGCATTTAAAATACGGCGTTATTTCCCTTTCTATCATCTGGAAGAGAAAACTGGAAAATTTCCTTAATAGTTGGCAGCTTTGCTTTGTTATGTAAAATAGAGCCTTGGCAAAAGAAATTATAATTAACACAACAGCTCCATTATGCAATAAAAGGGTTGTTTTATCAAAAAAAGCCTTTTCTGTCTGAAACACTTCAAAGGAAAGACGTTGTTCTGTTTTCCTGGTGAATGGAATGTAGGTAGCAAGCTCAAATATTTTGCCCATCAGTATTCCAAAACCTTGATAAGACACAAGAACAGTGGGTAGGTGTAGAGTGCACAGGCAACAGGCAACACCATAAGTCTCTTTTCAGATGATAACCTCTCTTTAAGTTAAACTGTTTTCTGCAGAGACACTTCTCTCCCATTAAATCTAAATATCACATTAAATAATATGGCTTTAATTGCTTCTGCCTTTTGGACTTCTCTGCTGACTTTTGGAATGCTGATAAGGAGGTGTCCGATTAAATCAGTCTGTGCCAGGGAGATATATTCTAAATACAAGTCTACTGTCTCATTGTCCTCAACACCGTATTCCCTGTATTGTGAAACAGATTGAATAGGATTGAGGAATAAGATCAGTATGTAAATATAATTAATATTTAATACAGTAAAAGTGGTGTTATTATGATTAATACAGCTACTCAATGGAAGTTGGCTGAAGAATGCCTACAATTGTATGTTGACAGGAATTGCTCTCTATCATACTTATAATCTTGAAGTGCTACTGTAGTTCACTTCCTGACGTTGTATTTGTCTCGGGCTTTGTAAGGTGCTGATTTCTGCTAGTTCGCTGTGCCCACACAAATACACTCTTTTCTCCCCGTGACTTAAACCCCAGGAGTCTTGGAGGCTGCAGATCTCAGGGATTTCTAATATCAGATTTCCCTAGCTTGTAAAATTCTGGTTATAAATAAAAGTGCATATCTGTGGTATATCTTGTATCTAGCAAGTGTTCCTACCAAACCCAGCTTTGGAGATGGAATGATTTTAAAAGATTAAGTGTCTGTCTCTGGAAAGCTACAGGGAACATTGGAATAGTGTTGGTGCTAAAATAGAGGTGTGCTTTTTAGCCCAAATTAGGGACATGGCAAGGTACGAAGGAAGTTTGGGGTTCACGCAGGTACAGTGAAGGCAGGAAGGTTTCACCTGCAGATATTCACTCCTTTTTATCAAGAATAATGTGGATTTAAAGCAGTTTCTGAAATCCTGATCCCATTCAAGTCAGTGTCAGGATTTAAAAGCCATCATCTGAAGAGGATCTTACTCATCATTTCCTTATCACAATATAGCCTGAGGGGTGTATCATGGGATAATAGACCCTCCGTGATACACATGAGCAGATAATTAGAATAGCTCTTTAGAAATCAGTGTCTTATGCCATCAGCTTTTCAACTGCCTTTTTCCAAACAGCTTCTTTTTGAGCTAGGCAGGATCCTGTAACCTGGAAAAGACACACGGGGCTTTGGGTTAGAGTGACAATAACGTTCGTATTTCCCCAAGGAAAATCTATTGGTTTTCATTTCAGTCCTCAGACCCAAACCTTTCCTTTCTCAGTTCACTGTGAGCTGAATTTTATTTTATTAAAACTTAGAAATTTGGGTACTCATTAAAAAAAAATCATTTTTTTTTATGATCCAGACTCGCCATCCGAGTTTCCAGATTTAGAACGCAATGTTGGCTTCAAGTGAGATAGAATGTGCCGGTGGAATTTCTCAGCATGCTTTTGTGTCCTGACTTTGTATGGGTTAGTAAAAAATGTACAGAAAAGTGAAATTAAAGCAGTAAAATGCATCCAGCATAACACTGTGCATACATTTTCAGCAGGGTTCCTTGACTGCGTTTGAAGTAGTTGAATACACATTGAGTTGGATGGGGCTTGGAGCAAGCCGCTCTAGTGGAAGGTGTCCCTGGCTGTGGCAGGGGTTGGAACTGGACGAGCATTAAGGTCCCTTCCGACACAAACCAATCTGGGATTTTTTCTGGGATTCTATCTTTAATTTTCCAATAGAATTTCTGTGATAATTCTTTCCAAGGTGTTTCCCTGTGCACAGATTTCAAAGGACTCTCTGGTTTCCGCTCCACGGGTCGTCCTGTTTGTTGGAGGAGGTGCCCCATTTCTATCATCCCTCTAAAACACCTCTCCTCTGACTCATCCTGTCTAATAGCAGTAGTGGTGCTGTGGGATGGTGCTGTGTGTGCCCAGCAGATTGCTGCACTCCACCAGTGTCGGAGGACTCTTGGAGCAACCTTCAGGAACACGCTGCCTGTTGTGTTTTATTGCTTCATTTTCCAGGCTTCTCTCATTCCCATTCCTGTCCTAGTGCATGAGCCACGCTGAATTATTTCCCTCATAACTCTGCTTAGAACAGATACCCAGAGTCTGTTGTGGACAAGAAGTAATTTCTTTCTCAAAGCTTCCATTCATTTATGTAAGTTAACTGTTGACTTTCTGTATGGAGATACCCATCCTCACCACCGCAGGCAGGGTTTCTTTCCATTCATGGGGGCCCTCAGAAGGAGCTTTGTACACTTCTGCGACAACTCAGCAAGTACAGTTTGCATTTTGCATTAGAAAAAGCATAATGGGATGTGGGCAACAACTTATCCACAGGGAAAATGATGGCATTTCCTTCTTGAGACGGGCCAGGTGCTGTTTGGTTTGGAATTCAGTTGTTTTCCTCTTAATTTGTGGTCCCATATGATGGGAAACAATACCCAACACACACTCCTGGCATTCATATCATGTGGAAATGATTCTTTATGTGCTGCATATTTTTAACTCCCTCACAAATTCTTTTTGATTTGCTTTGGCTTTATTATTTGGGGGCAATTTTTTTGTCTAATGCCATTGTAAATGAGGAAAGGTGAATAGGAGCACTCCCTTTCTCTAGGTTATGTATTAGTTCATGAATCTCCTCAAGTTTTTTCTAGAATAATCAGTTCTTGTCCTTTTAAAGTCACCTTTTCTGTCTTTCCACTCTGTCACTGCTATTAGAAACATATCACTTCATTATTGCTTTATACCTTACTCTTAATTTGACTGAGCTAAGCTTTCCCTGGGCCATCCTCACCAGCACGTTGATGTCTGACCCTTGATCTCTTAGCTCTGATCTCATCAGTAGCAACAATATTTACTCACCCAAGGTTTTCTTTGGGTACAGCTAGAGATGTTTGTCATTTTGCCATATGCTAATTGGGAAACACCACTCATAATCCCTTATTCTTCTGTGGCTGGAAGCATAATCCATTTATCTGGTCCTTGAGTCAGCTTCTCCAGCAAATGTGGCTCATCCTTGGTGCTAAGGGTGCTCCCAGCATCTTCCCTGTGCAACACTGGTTATCAGCCCAACTTACTGCATATACAGCTCACCACTACATGCAGCAGTGTCAGAACCTGACCACCTCATCCTACACTCACAAATCACAGGAAGCTGCTCAGAGTCCCAGTGAGATCAACTGATTTCTTCATGTGCAGCCTTTAGAACAGACCCTCTGTGCCATAGCAAGGAGCTCAAACCTTCATTTAACGTATTACCTTCTGCTTTAGCCATCATCACATACTCTTTTCTAAATGAGTTTTAAAAATTCATTTGGTCAGAAATCGCAGTTCCCTGAATAGTTCACAGGTTTATATTGTGAGCATATCTGCTCCTGGCCTGCAGATGTGTGAGTAAAACCACCTCAACTGCTCAGGTGCGATTAACTCTGTCAGTCTCAAGCGTTTCCAGCAAGGAGAAATTCATTACCATGGAGTCCCAAAACTAACAGTTCACGGAATGCTCTTAATAACCTCTGTTTCTCTGCAGTGGAAAGAATACAACCAGCGTTGAGTAAATACTCAAACCCTGCATCATAAATATCTATTTCACCCTGACAGAAATACCCACTGATCACAGTGCTTTATGAAGAGGCTTTCATGTTGCAAAGGCATTTTCTAAAAGCAGGAAAAGCTTTGCTTTAGCTCATCATAGATTGAAATTGAAAATTATTAAAGGAACCTCCCAACTCTGAAGTGCCCTCACTCTGTGTTTTCAGAGTAGCTGGCATATTGACAGGTAGAAGAAACGAGAGGTTTGCCCACTCCATGTTATTTATCGTTTTCTTGGGAAGATGAATGGAATAGGCCTGGGAAAATCAAGTATTAGGAATGGCATAAGGGTTCTATGATTTCATTCTGCACATACCCATGATCCCCCTTGAAAAACCTTGAGCAAGAGGTTTTCCAGGCAGAGCTTTCAAGGCTGTGGAACATCAGCAGATATTTTTCTGACTCCATCAACCATGTGTTTTGTGCCCACATCAATTCCTCCAGCTGGTGATGGGCTTATAACACTGATGGAAATACAGTGAAACGTAGAGCAGCATAACTACACTGCTGGCAATGGGTGTCAAGCTGGTAGCAGCAAGGGTAATTTCAAGTTGTTTCCAGTTTCCCTTCTTTTCTGAGTTAAGTTTATGTACTGCTTGGCCTGGGCGAATTGGGTACATGGGAGCAGAGAGCTGTGTTGACACAGCTCCCCAAACTGACTGTGCCTTCCCTGCTGCCTTTGACCAAAAGTTAGTTTGAGAAACCAAACACACAAGCCCCCACTTTTCCAGTTCATAGAATCCCAGCCTGGTTTGGGTTGGAAGGGACCTTGAAGCTCCTTGTCCTGGGTTCAGCAGTTGCAGTCAGTTTTTCTTCTCTTTAGTAGCTGTGTTTTGAC
>NDXB01016647.1:0-15011 GCA_002631895.1 Agapornis roseicollis
TTTAGTGTGAGGTGTCCCTGCTTATGGCAGGGGGGTTGGAACTACATGATCTTAAGGTCCCTTTCTACCCTAACTGTTCTATGATTCTATGATGGCACAAAAGTGTAAGGAAATACAAGAATAAGAGAAAGACTGGTGAATGATGTCTTACAAAGAAAGCCTATATCAGAAATACTAGTTTAGCTCGCTATAGGGTATTCCATGTATGTATTTCTCACCAAAAGATGAAGGGAGTCACAGCAGAAGTTCACCAAGCCATCCCAGTGCCATCAACCTGCATGTATAGCATCGGTGATAAGGCACTGAAGAACAAGAAAAATCTTACTGCTACTGCGCAGGTGTACAAAATCCAATCATAATCAGGGATTTTAATACCTATAGCTATTTCACTGCAAGGACTGTTTAGAGTGTTAGTCATTGACAGCAATCATCATGATAGTCTTTTACAGTACTCTTCAGACTGAAAGAAAATCTCTGGTATTTTGAGAACAAACACTTCTAGACATAGGATTAAAATTAAGGGGAAAAAAGCAAGCAAAAATCAAACACCAAAAATCCGCAGTCCTCTTGCTTTCATCCAGTATTTACTTAGTCCAGTATTTACTTCGTACAAAGCTTCAGAGACAATTCTGACAATGGTGACAATAATTCTGTATTTTGCATTATCGCAGAAAGATGTGAGAGTTATTTTATATTTTGCTTTTAGAAGCCCCAAGACTGACTGGGTCCAGTACATAAGGAGACAACCCAGGATTTGGGCAAGCTGTAGTATGAAATATTCCCAGCTGCTATCTGTACACAATTTACATATCACCTCAGTCAGAACGGTTACACTTGTGCAACATCTCTGTGATCTCAATTTTTCCCATCTTCACATCTTGACAAAAGTTGCTAGAGTAAGCCTCTTCTCAAACGTTTGAGTTTAGTGCTCTAAACCTCATCTTGCCCCTAAACGTTTGATTCACTCAAATCTAAACAAGAAGGTCATCTACATTATTGAACTGTATGGGATGAAAGCTCACTGAGAACACTTATTCTTACGGAAATTCAGTCAATCCACTTTAACAGGTCTCCAATATTTGACATGACAGAAATCTCACGTGTTTACTTGATCTCATTAGATTTACATAATTTGGAAGCTAAGCATTAGATGAACAGCTTATAAAATTTTAATGCCACTGTATATCCACACAAGCCCTCAAAATATTACATGCTTCCTATTTCTGATTCTACGAGTCCATTCTCATCTACCTCCTATGCCTGTTGCTGCCTTTCTTTCCAAATATCTTTAAAAGTCCTCTTATACCATGCTCCTGATTTTCTTTATAAGTCTGAGTTCCTGCTTATCAATGTCTGTTGCATTATCCTCTCAGATTTTTTACTGCACACATTTTCTTTTTTGCCCATTCCTTTCCCTTTTCATTTATGCCATTGTGGTTTTGATCTCTGCTTGTGTTCCTGCCTGGTCTCAGCATGCATTCTCTCTGATGCCTCCCTTCTGTCTTTATTCTGTCCTCTTAGAATGATTCAGTGAATTGGAGTTGTGAATGCATCTTTAACTCAGCAGGGAACTACAAAGCACTGAATCAGAATGCACTCCCAATTAATTGTCACACATATGGCTCCTATTCAATTAGCCTCAATTTGTTTTGTTGAAGGCCAGGGGCAAAATTTGAGGAGCACTGATGTTACCATTAAGAAGATACTGCCAAACAGTTAAAATACAACTTTGAATTTTGTATGGCCTCCCTTGAGTGTGAAACTCTTGGCAACTCAGAAAACACTTATTTTAATATCAGATGTGTTGGATTAACGGTGCCTGGTTTTCCTCACCCATTCTTTCTCAGACAGCCCTCACATTTTCACAGTTCAGTGTGTCTCCGCACATGGAGTCAAGCATGAGGTGAGGGTTGGGGTGAAGAGATGTGCAAGTGGTCAAAGGGGCACACACACACAGGGTCACTTACTCCAGGTGAGATCACAGTTCAAGATGCTGAGGGGAGTGTAACTTCTACTAAGGCTTCTTCTAGCTTGGCACTTTACCAGAAGCAACACCTCCCACATCTGAATGCTGTGGCTTTGTTGTTCCTCAAAGCCCTACACACCTGCTGAAAGGGATTAAAGACTCCCAAACCAGGCAAGTTTTGCAGGTACAAGCCCATGAGGAGTACTTGTGGTATGCAATGTGAAGGTGTAAAGTAGGCAGGCAGTACAGGGAAAATTCTTGAGAAGACAGTCAGAGGAGTAAGTCTAATGAATAACAAGTAACTTCAGAGGGCTCTTGAAGAACTAAGGCTGAAGTATGGGCAAGGATGTTCCTTGTTCTTCAAACATTTTGATTTTCTCTATTCTCTCCCCCAGTGCCAGACATGGTCACATATGCACCTGGAGAATAGGGCATAACTTAGAAATTACAGAATCACAGAATAGTTAGAGTTGGAAAGAACCTTAAGATCATCTAGTTCCAACCCCCCTGCCCCCTCCCAACCTCACACTAAATCAGGTCACCCAAGGCTTCATCCAATCTGGCCTTGAACACTGCCAGGGATGGAGCACTCACAACCTCCCTGGCCAACCCATTCCAGTGCCTCACCACCCTCACAGCAAAGAATTTCTTCCTTAGATCCAATCTAAACCTCCCCTGTTTAAGTTTGAACCCGTTACCCTTTGTCCTGTCACTACAGTCCCTAATGAAGAGTTCCTCCCCAGCATCCCTATAGGCCCCCTTCAGGTACTGGAAGGCTGCTAGGAGGTCTCCATGCAGCCTTCTCTTCCCCAGGCTGAACAGCCCCAACTTTCCCAGCCTGTGTTCGTATGGGAGATGCTCCAGTCCCCTGATCATCCTTGTGGCCCTCCTCTGGACTTGTTCCAACAGCTCCATGTCCTTTTTATGCTGAGGACACCAGAATTGCACACAATACTGCAGGTGAGGTGTCACGAGAGCAGAGTAGAGAGCCAGGATCACCTCCTTCGACCTGCTGGTCACACTTCCCAAAGGCCAGTTTATACTCATTGTTTCAAGAGAGAGCATTTTCCTCCCTCACAAAAAAAAAAAAAAATAGATATTTATTGGGAAATCTGCAGCTAGACTGATGAAGACAAGGTTAGCTGTTTGGTAACATTCCAGCTTTTACCTCACTGCCAGGCAGGAAGTACCACTACAATCAGTAGAAATGCTATAGCTTTGGGCACCCAAGCCAGGCCTAAACATCCCTCAGTACCAGTCTAGGCTGGATGCTCAAGGATCTCAATTCCTTTGAAGTCTCCAGAAAGACTCTCATCAAATTCTACATGCTTTGCAAGCAGGACCAAGCAGCCCTTCTAATTTGAAGACAACACACAAAAACTTCAGACTAAAACCCATTCATTCATTGGTCCTACTTGTTTTGACTTGTAAGTCCCAGGTACTAATAAGCACCCATTTTTGTTTTATCTACACACTGGTACTTACTCATACTATTTTTCCCAGTTCTAAATTAACACTCAATAAAATCCAGAAGGAGCTCTCTGGCCAACTCAGGGAAGACCTCTCTTAAAAGAGCCACAGACATCAAAGGGACTAGTATTCATAAAAACTAAGTAATAGCTGATAGCAGAGGAACAAGAATCTCAGTACATTCTGCAGTTGTGCAACTGGAATACAGTGCTTCTTCCTAGTCAGTTCATAAAAGACAGTAGAAGCAGCTACAGAGAAACACAAAAATTAGCAGAGAAAGAAACAGTTCAGAAGAAACCAAAATGACCACAACGAACATTAAACTCATGGTCGCAGTGTGGCTTTCATGCCAGGTGGCTGGAAGTATTCAGAAAAGTTTGAACTCTAAGTAAGGCGAACAGGCAGTGACAGCAGTCAAAACATAACATTTCTGAAGTGATATTTGAGGAAATCACGCTAACACAAACTCCTGCTGATTACAGGGAAAAAATGGTTCTCCTATGCTTAACTTATGCTGTGACTGTTGACTTCAGAGGTTAATGTACATTTCTTTAATGTATTCATTGTAAACCAATGTCCAAGGCATTAGTGAACTATAAACATCTGCTACAGTTGTTCCTCTAAACATCACCACTATGGAGGTCTACAAACATGTGAAAAATCAAACAACATAGCAAGAAAAGACCAGAAAAAGAAACACAGCCCTAAAAACAAGAACATGAAAGGTCTGAACATGCAGCTCCCAAAGAAGGCCCATGGACAGTTATGGGTGAATGACATCTTGTGTTCAGAGCAGGGGTCTTAGCAGCTGTAACAGATGAGCAGCCTCACAGGGAAGCCAGATGCACTGGGACATGTTAAAATAAGCATATGGAAGTAGAAGGCCTATTATTTTATGGGAAAAAGGGAGGCAGTAGATGAGTACTTTTCACAACTCCTTTTCCCACACATATGCATAACATGGGGTCAACCCAAATTACAACTACACTGGCAAAATTCTTCCCATCCCACCTGCAGGCTGTCCACCATGGGCAGGTTAAGGGAGCTCGAAGGATAAAAGAAAATTCCAGCTTCACTAGATTTGAGGCAGGGGAGGCTTTGCCCATCCTCCATTCCCAGCTGTATTAACCTTATAGGTGGCTATTTTCCAGACCACAATGACTGGAACAGTAACACAGTGATATTTAAAAAGATTGAGAAAAGAAAGGCTTGCTCACATATTCTCAAACACAGAGAGGTGTCCTGTAATTTCCTTCTGAGATACCTGGCAATTTAATCACAGCCTCTTTAGAGACACCTAACTAATTTAGTTACATAAACATTGTAAGTCACTCAAGACCCTTCAAAGCAAATGCAAGCTGTGCCTTACCTCAAAATAGGCACTGAACCAGAAGAACAGAAACAGGAATGAGCAGGAGAGATGGGTGGCTTGTAGGCAGTGAAACCTCCCGATGCCAGATGGCAGTTTGCAGGGACAAGTCACAGCTGCAGCAGAGAATAGGCTACTCAATGTGATCCAGCGGTTAGACCCACTGGGGAATGAAAGTTAACTTCCTACTCTGCTCTGTCCATTGCCATATCCGAGATACAAAGCAAGATAAGACAAAGGGAGGAGTGGGACAGGGTCAGGCTGCAGTGGGACAAAGTATTTAAGAAAAGAAGCAAAGCAGAGGAATGGCACAACAGTGTTTGAACAAACACTTTATGCTTTAAAGTGCCTATACATTAAACAAGATTTACTGCTATTTCCTTTTCTCTTTCTGACATCTACAGCCTAATCACTCCAACAGCTGTGAAAATAAAGACTAAATCAGGACTCTTCAAACTGGGAAGCAGGACCCAGGCTAAGGCCAGCACAAAGCTGGTGTTGCATTAATTTTTTATCTTTAATTATTCTGAAAGACAGAAAATGTCTCATATCTCGACACCTACGAGGCAACCAGCTCATGAGCAGCAGGCCAGCTTTCTGATTTCACACCCCTTTCTTTTCAACAATATCAGCAGAAGCTGTAAATAAGTGGTTGCATGAGAAGTTCTTTCTTACTCACCTTCGTTATTGCCTTATTTTTTCTTCTTCTTAAAGCCAACCTTCTCTTTCTCCCAAAAAAGATCTCTGACCTCAGTTACATGTAGGCTCTGCGTGCAGTGAGTACCAAAGTGCACACTATAAACAAACAGCATTTGCTGATGCAGGGAATAACATTCATGCTCTGCACACACATTGCAAGAGCACAAACAGGCACAGTGTGATTCCTGAATTTTGAAGAGCTTACTAGGAATTTCACAGTTTGCTTACTGTCAAAATGATTTTTTTTCCCCCCAACCCACTTGAGTTCCTCCATCTCCTTTTAAAAACAAACAAGCCATCATCTTAATTCTCTAAGACTTGCAGCTCCAGCTCACATCATCTAGAGTGGCAGATGCCCAGTCAGAAACTTTAGGAATCAAACTCCTGCCAGCAGATTAAAACGGGACTAAATGAAACAGTGGAAATGCAAGATATGCCTATGTGCACTCAGAAAACACCAGGTAGAGAAAATCAAACCAACACTTTAAGGAACAGACGGAACAGTTGCTCACCACTTGGGCTACTGGCTTAATAGCCCAGCTTTATTAATAAACATGGCATTTTCAACTGTTAATTTCCAAGGCTTCAACTTTGGATTCACTTTACAGAAAATGCACCAGTTGTTTTTTCCTCATCTCATTTCACACTGTTGGCCCAAATGAGATACAAAACTAAGTTTTCCTTAACTGAAACAAAGGAAAAACAAAGTTTGCTTGGCAGCAGTTAAGTGTGAGCATAGCGATGAACAGAAATGACACTCTAAAAAAGTAACCTAATTTATGAATTGGAAGAAAAAAAAAAGCATGATGTTTTGTTATCTAGACTGCTTATCAAAATTGTTTTCAGTTAGTCCAATTAAGAGTTTAAATTATAAAAGACATAACCATGCAATTGATTACCTCTACTTCATATAAACACAAATGTTTATATGGACAAAGCTAATATAAATGAGATAATTTAATGTAGCCATCAATACAGCAAGGAAGTGTTTGAAAGTGAGTATGCAAAGCAGGCAAAACAAAAAAGCTATATAAAGCTACTGTATAATAAATATAAATAATAAAAAAATCTGCCAGAGCTTCTCCTTCCAATGAGCGTGTTTCAGATTGCTCTGTAGCTAACCTGTGACTTTCCATTTTACAATGATATGTAATGACAAGACAAGGGGAATGGCATTAAACTGACAGAGGGGAGATTTAGATTCAGTATCAAGAAAAAATTCTTCGTTATGATGGTGGTGAGACACTGGAACAGGCTGCCCAGAGAATCTGTAGATGCCCCATCCCTGGTTGTAGATGCCCTGCTCAAGGCCTGGTTGGATGAGGCTTTGAGCAACTTAGTCTAGTGGAAGGTGTCCCTGCCCATGGCAGGGGGGTGGAACTGTATGAGCTTTAAGGTCTCCTTCAACAATAAACCATCGTATGATTCTGTGGTAATACCCTTAGCTGAACATGTGCATGCCAAAAAGGAAATCTATACACCAACTTCTCCATCTGTGTGTTCTGTTTTGTCTTACAGCACCTGAGAACTCAGTGCACATCTGGCTGGAGGACACCATAGCCCAAAAACAGGTCAGTGCAGCAGCCAGAACAACTTTCTACTCCAGCTCAAGTTCCCCATCCTATTTAACTCCACAGCTCTGAAAGAAAGCAATTATGCCATCCCTTTGAATTTTCAGATGTTGAAGGGTCCAGATTTAAAGCAGTAAAGCAAGACCTATCTCAATTCAATTATTTAAGTATTTCATATAAAATTTGCCTATTCTTAATATAAAATTACTCCCTTCCCTTGACTTTTTCTGTCTTTCACTGTGTCCCTTCAGTGAACCAGGAATTTTTCAGTTCAGTGCTCACTCTGGTCAATTCTTCATGTGAGCAATGAAATACTGAAATGGAAACGAAGCAAAGGAGAATCACAAGTGCTAGAGACAAAATGAATACAAATTTAAGAGCAATCACTACATGTGCCTATTATGGGATGACACAGGTTCAGCCAAACATTTATTTCACTTTGATGACTATCTGAATCTTCTACGGGGCTCTTTTCCACTTCTGAGAGGTTTATGAGGGGCAAGCTTGTGGTTTTAAATGAGAAGATCGCAAAAGACACATTAGAATTTCTTATAAACAAAGCATGATTTTTTTCCCCCCACAGAGTCTAATTTAAGCATTCATGTTAAAGACAAAGTTGTAGTTACTTCTTATTTTGGAAGGACAAAAGTGGTAGATTAATGTATCAAAAGGGCTAGGCTTTTTCGCACTTGAAGTTTTACAGTTTATGGGTAATACTTAGCTAGCTTTGCTTTCAGCACCAACTTCTTCACTTCCCTTAGTGGAAGTCACAGATGGTCAATAATGATGAAAACAAGACCCCTCCATTATCTAGGTATCATGCATCAACCATCTTTAGAAATTTCCTTTGAATATCTTTTGTTTATCTCATCCCAAAAGCCTCAGACAAACCAAAATTAAATTAAACCACTCTGTTCTATTTCTACCTACAATAACATACAGATTCTACGCTAACCTAGCTATATGGAACTGATGTGTGTTTGATTCTCTAACTGGTACCTAGAAATGCCTTCAAAATGCTCTGGTGGAAGTAAAATGTAGCAGATGTTAAAATTTCAACTTCCTACTTAAAAATGTTCAAACTTTCCATCCAAAACTGTAAATTAGTTGTGGGATTAGTGGCAGCTTCCTGCCTTTCCATGACTCTCCTCAGCTTCACTCCTAGGAAATAATGAACCTGTTGACCCCCCCAAAAAAGATGCGTAAGAGAATTTTGTTAAGATCTGGCCCCAGTATACTAAACTCAGCTCCCCTCAAAAGCCTCTTGATATGATTTGGCTTTTTCTGAGTAATTGCTTTATAGATGAGTACATACGCAGTCACTGATGCAAGTGCCCTTCCCTTAATCGTTGAATCCAGTCCCTAACCTTGCAGACTGTTCATTCGTTCCTTGCAAAAAATTACCTCCATCTGGAAAAGGAAATGTTTACAGGTCTCCAGTACTCCTTTTGGAAGCCCATTAGATTCCAGTTACCAAGAGCCTTCAAATCCTTCTGGGCAGAAGGAGCAAAAGCTCTTTACTCAATCTTTTCTATATTCTATGTTTGTGTCCTTGTCAAACTGAATGACAGCTACAATCTGACAAAACCAACCAATTCTTAAGTCAAACTCCTAGATGAGATGAAGCAAGAATAACAACGCACACTCATGGTCACTTCACTGTGAGAGTTACTTGCCACATCCCAAATGGTAACACCTAATCAGGATCGTATATAATCTATTAATGCAGCCTGACTTCTAGTGCCAAAGGCTTCATAGATTTAGTTACTAACACTAGCTAGGCAAGACAAAAAAGGCTGACAAGTGGGAGTTTTACTGATTTTTTTTTTCACAGCTTCATTACTGTATGTCTGTACAACAAATGCAACATGACACCTCATCTGTAACATAAGGATGATTTCTTAAATACGTTTTCAGAATAACCGAATAAGTATGAAACAGTAAAACGCCAGAATCAAGGTTCAAAGATTAACAGCTCACAACCCTACAACAATTTAAGGATTATCTCTGGAAAGAAAAATACCTCCCGAGATGAAACTAATGAGGGCAAAACCTTTCCAAATAACAAGTACAGAAATCTTTTGAACAGTCTTACTTGTAGTTTTTCTCCCAGAATTTGATCGGTCTTGCGTATGATGCGATAAAGATGACACTGCCAAGAAACGGACTCAGTGGTGTAGAAAAGACTGAGGTCGCCAGGGTTTGAAAAAAAAGCATAGCAGAGTCTGAAAACTGCAAGTTAAGGTAACAGAAATGATTTAATTATACTTTAAAACCACTGTTGAGGCAGCTCTTTGAACTGCTTATTTTTTTGTGCTTTTGTTCTTATTTATATATCAAAGAGGTGGTAAGGTAAGGAAGGGAAAGGCAGGCAGTGCCAAATTGCCAATTATCAACATGTAACCGGTGGCTTTCAATGCTACACAGCTATAATAGAGGTGACAGGTCTGAACAGAATATGTTATTAACTGGCTGACCCTGTTTAATCTTTGCCTGAGGACAGATCCTGAGCATAGGCAGAGCAGTAAGTGCCCCTTTCCCGTTACCTAGTGTACCTTCTGTAACACAAAGCGCCTTTCCAGAGCCTGACACAGAGCTGAAAGGAAAGCCCCCCAGATAGCACTTTCTGGGAAATTCTTTGTTCTCTGCACTGGAGTCTGGCTCCTAGTGTGTCTGGTATTCTATTCTGTGAGTTTCTGCTTACTTTGGAATAACCTAGTATGTGGAGAAACAACTATGCCTCTATAATCCAGCCTGCTGGCTTAAAAGCATGCTTTCATGTTAATTCTTACTGACAAATTAATATTCCATGCTGACTGAAAAGTAAAAAAATATTCAGCATTTCATGTGCTTTGAAATACATATGAAATGAGAAGGTGAGGAGAGGGAAATGGTAAATATCACACATAAACATCATAATGAATGCCTGAATCCATAGCTTACTTTGTATTTAAAGTCATATTTCAGATGGCTGGAAAGCAAGTTAGGAGATGGATAAGGGTACTGAAAAAGATGCAAGTTAAAGGAACGTGATTAAATCAACCTGAATAAATTAAATGCTCGGCTTTAATTCTTCATTAATTCAAACCATGCCCGTGAAAGCTCAGGAAAAAGGTTTCCAAAATGGCATAAGAGACCAGTTGTCCTTCCTTACACCTCTCTTGGGAGGAAGGTGCTAAGTAAAGAAGCTATAAATTGAAGTAATTGAAGTGAAGGAGCCACTACTCAAGTACAGCAACCAAGTGCAACTCCATCTAAAATTAAGCTAAAATAAGCCTATAACAATAGTCTTTTAGCCTACCCTCATAAGAAATATCCCCTTATGTGTCTCACATCAAGTCCCTTGAGACTTTACAAAAACCATTTTAAACACATGCAGCACATTGTGGTACCGTATGTCCATTAAAAGGCTCGCTAGCCATGCTTTCAAAGCAACCTGTGAATATTTGCTAAAATACCTCCCTCAAATCCCTCAAACTTTTTAAAACGAAGTGGCCTGGAAGGGTGTCTTTGTGCATTAGCGGGACTGCAAAATGAGCTGCCCTCTGAGTCTGAAGTTCAAAAAGCAACAGAGAGCACAGAGCAGGAAGCGAGTGCATCAAAAAAGTTAAACTGTCACATTACCCTGCAGTCATAACCAGCATTGGCTGTGAAGGAGTAACAAGCATTTACAAGTGTCAGATAAGGAAAGGAAGCATGGGAACTGAAGAGATGAAAAGAGAACAAGGAGGACAGATAGGGACAGCAAATCATGTTTTCTAAAGTGGGCTCTAATGTCATGTTTGATTTAAAAATTGCCACCATGATAAGTCATTTATGACTCCACTGTGAAGTGTTCGTGTCTAAGACATAATCAGTAGCAACAGTTTTATTTTTGCTGAAAGACATAATGCTCTACTAAATGCACATTGGAAGACATTTTCCATCTGACTTGTGAAGAGTGATTTTAACTGTTTCATATACAGAAATGTGTCATGAGAGCAAGCAACAGCACCTGTCTCACTTACATAGAGTTGATAAGTACAGTGGGCAATTATCTGTCATCGGGGGGGGTTATCTGATAGCATCCAACTTGCCTTTATTAGGCAATAAAAAATAGCCTCTTTACACCAATACTTTAATTATATCTAAATAAAAAATATCAAATTACCACCAAAAACTAACAGGCCTACTTCCTTACTCTATGTCACAAGCCAGGTTTCCTGTTTCTGAAGGACTGCCTTAGTGTTGATGGACATACATTGTTACTGATAAAACAGAAAGGCAGTGCTAAAAAGGAGAATGTTTCTCAGCACCACAATGAAAAGCGTACATTGAAATCTTACAATCCAGTTGCTTCTGAAACGGAATAAAAAACTAGGACAGTTGCAACAGAAATTGGCTCACTGAAATGAATCTGTACCCGAGATACCAAGTAGAAGCAACTGAGAAAGTAACTTTTTAGAGCTCTGTCAGCCATATGTCCCGCACTTTACAGAACTGGCTTCTGCATACTTAGAAGTCCACCCAAGTTGGAGCCAGTTTATCAATCACAACCTTTCTTTCTGGATGCATCAAAAATCAGTGCTGAGGGCTGTGTTTGGGTGGGAAGTGAGCAGGCATAAACAGACCAGTTTGAGTCAGAGTTCAGTTTCCCAGTTTCAGATCCCATGAAGCCAAGACAGAGAGAAAACTATTTCTCAGAAGATGCTCCAAGCATTTTCACATTTGAGAGTAAATTATCTAGGAATTTCACACCTTGTTCAAACACTGTAAATCAATTACGAACATGAAGAGGAATTTAAGAATAAAGAAAAACAAATTTATAAAGGATATGAGGTATTGCAAAGAGCTGAGCAAAAACATGGAACGACGACCCCCAGGCAATCTGCCAGGGTGCAATGTATGTCATGATGAACTGTAACTTCTGCAGTAGGTCCCACAGCTGGAAAACCAAAAAGACAAGAGTAAAACACGGTGATTTTTTAGGCACTGGTAAAGCTTAAACACTCATATCTGAAAGTGACACTTCTTAGAACTGTGCCCTAGAATGAATGCAAGCTAAATAGACAAATTATATCATATTATTAGCTTTCAAGGGGATTAAGCCCTTACTTCACCAAAGGCGCCCAAATATGTTCTTCATTTGAAATTCAAACTTGCAATAAAGTATGTTTTTAAGCACCATTCTGAGGTAGCTCCCACATTACCTTTCTTCAAAAGTATGTCTGCTTTAATTATAAAGTGGGAAAACAGGTTCTGATACTCACTGCATCTATCAGAACACCCGTCAGAAGGTTAGAAGACAAGACTCCAGCAGAAAGTGGATATTGCAAACAGATGAAGCTCTGTATGTCTCTGCATGCACAAATCAGACATTTTTCAAGAACAGAACACTTTCATTTATTGAATCAATGGGACAAACCATCACTACATAAGCATTTGTTTGGCATTAAGCATGAATTGTAGCTGCATTTTCAAGATCAAATCTATCCTACCGCAAAACCTTTGTATTAGTATGAATTTTTATTGTGCAGTACGAATTGAAACACACACACTGAATTTGCTCATTTCCTGTAAAATATGCTTGGTCCTGCAACTAGCAGTTTCTGATTGAAGAATGATGCATACTTATTCCCTAGGATATATTTTTTTTTTTCCTGCCAGCTCTGTTGGCATCAGGTCAAAACAGATCTTATGTCTTGTCTGCATTGGGCCATCAGATTCTTATTGCAGAGTAGGCTCCTGACAAAGCGTCAGGAAAGATTTGGCCGTCAATAGACATTAGTGCTCAACACGCATAACAAGTTGACAGTGAAACAGGAGTACATGCAATATTTTGTTCTCATACAGCAAAAGTATGTTGCATTTCTTACAGTAAATTTTCAATTGAGTTAACGAAAACCAAGACATTGCCAACATCCTGATAGACACTGAGGCTATATTAACACATATATTAAATGTTCCAGGGAATGCTCCCAGGCACTGGTATTGTGTATGTTGCTAAACTGTTAGGAATGTCCCTGGGAAGGTTTTGGTCTAGCTCAGCGCACACTCTTCCAAACAATCCCCAGGCATCCTCTTGAGTGAGAAACCTCCATGATCTATTTCCAGATGGCAGTTCCATATCTTCACCCTGCATACAGACTACTAGCATGGACACAAGCTTCCCCATGACAGCTGGCCTCAGGAATACAGCATGGTTCTAAACACATTTCATTTAGTAGTATGTTGGTAGTCAGAGAGGATGCACCTTCACTGGCTAACTCATTTCATTTGTCCTTAAGTTACCAGCCCAGTTAAGTAACTCAGTTAAGTAACACTTGGTCATCTGTATCCACAATAGCAGTGCACTTAAGATGGTTCATTGACCTTCTCTATGAGATGTTGTAAATAATTGCAAATTAATTGGGAGGGAAAACAGACTGATGAATAACATAAATGTGTTTTGGTCTTTGTGCTACCAAATGATCACAGAAGCAGCTGCTAACTCCAGTTTAAACAGTGTCACACTAACTCAAATTTCAACCTTCCAGCTAAGATGCAAGCAGTGTTTCACATGCTTTCTGTGCTTTGGCGTGACCCAAGTTAGCTGCAATACTCAAAATATAGAGTATATTAGATTTTGCACGGCATACTATTTGAAACCAGCAAACCCCTGATAAAAAAAAAAAAGCCTTTATTATTTAAGGCATACCCTGGTTACCCCTACCTATGAGAAATTCGTATCTTGGCAATTTTGTTTTCTATTAATGTGACTTGAAAACTACAACATTACATAAAGTACACAAGTAAAACTGAACTGAAACTAGAATAGGCTTTTATTTATTTGAACTCTGGCAGGTTGTGGGATTGCTTTGTTTTGCTTATTTTTGATTTATCTGAAATGTCTGAATAAGCAGCCGTGAGAAAAATTTTATCTGCTAAAAGGTTTAAGTGAAGGGCTGAAAAAGCTGATGACTCACATGTGAAACCTCAAAAAATTGGAAACTGCAGCACAACCAGCAAAGTTCTGCCTGTTACAGATCGAAATCACAAAGCCATAAATCACTCCAGCTGTGCTCAAAGATCTGGGTTCATTAAAAGGTTTTCAAACCTCAAATAAAATTCACGTTCCGCATTTGCCAGGAAACCAAATCCAGGAGGAAACCCTTCTGGCTTCCTGTTCCATTACACTGTTTTAATCATTCTTTAATATTTACACATTCTTGCAAAACAGGCCATGGAGCCCAGTTTCTCTGTTTCTTCTAACAAGTCCTGCTACTTCTACGCCCACCACTGCTTGAACTTGCTGTTGTTTCTTTCAACATGTGCCTCTAGGCTAATGTTTCTACAAGACAGGCAATGGAGCTCATTTCCATTCACAAAACATGAACGTAACAAGAACATTCTAATGAATATCTCTTGGATTTTGGGAGCCTTGTGACAGTGCACCTAAAGGCCTGGAAATGTGTGATTTTCAAGCTACTGCTTTCATTAAGAGTTGTCAAGTGCCTCTATTTCTCAAATCGCTGCTTCCAGGACACGTTTTGCAGAGCATCTTAGGGTAACATGTCCTTAGCATTTTACACATCTAACTATAATTGCTAAAGGTGATGATCCCTTGCAACTAAATTATAGAGATGTAGGAAGGGTGGGGACTTGGCTTTAAATTTTCTCCTTTTTGTCTTGCTAGAATCATCTGAAAAAAAATATTTCTCCGTGTCAGTTTTACCCAATTTACAATATGCTTTCCCCTATATCTGATAGAGGAACTCCAGGGAGCCACAAAGCACTTCTGCTTTCCTCACAGAAGGAAACTGAAGCTACTAAAAACTGCCTTCATAAATAGAAGGAAGCTGATCCTCAGAAACAGTCACCCTCATTTCAACTAGAACTAACAGCATTTCAGTCTTGAATAACTCTAAGACACCATCTAAAAAGGAAAATCTTCATTTTTTTTTTTATTTTTTTTTAC
>NDXB01016647.1:16970-36982 GCA_002631895.1 Agapornis roseicollis
TTTTTTTTTTTTTTTTTTTTGTATGTCAATAAAAATTAAGATACATCAGAGGAAAATTTGTGAGCATATGTTTATGGATATGAAATTAAACTTAAGTGGAACAATTTTATTCTGGCTCATGGCTTTGCTTTGCAAATCATTAACTTTCTAGTCTTTATTTAATATCATTTAAAACAAGCTTCACTTATAAAATCCTATGAAACAAAGTTTTTTGGAAACATTAAAGGTTTTTAAAGTTTGTGTCTTAGGTCATTGTGACATTATATTGGTGGATTTGAGCAGCATTGTGATTTAATCTACAATAAATACTTTCCAGGCTGCCTTTATCTTCACCTGCTTACAGACACTTGAAGCCTTTATATTGTGAGATTTCAAGATCATTGTCTAATGCAACGCATACAAGAGGATCAAAATATAACCAGTCCAAGGCTCCGATATAAACCTCTGAAGAATATATTCCTGAAACACAACATCCAGCACTTAACATTGTCAGTGTTGTGGCAGTTAGGGTTTGGTGGTCGGTAGATCTCGCGTTGTACTGGAAGTTAGGGCTGCTCTCCCTGATAGCCAATAGCGTTTAGCGTGTGATGTAAGCAGACGGAAGTGACGTAAGCAAAAGCTATATAAGGCTATGCCATCCACCAATAAACGCCATTTGTTGTCCACCACATTGGTGTCCGTGTGCTAATGGACCGAGCAGAGCCTGACCATAGCCACTTGTGGCGTTCTTGAACCAGGTCGCTATTGCCGAACGAAAGGCAACAAGTGTACAAAACGGGAATGGTTTAAACAGTTTGAGTAACAAGCCTCAGAAGCCTTACATTTGAAGTTAAATGTTAACCATCAGCCAGAAGTAAGTATGATGAGGATTATGACAATAAGACAATGATAAAACCTAACAGTCCTGGATTTGCTCATGGCAAATGCTGCTTCTTCCTACATTGACAGTTGACAGTGAGGTCCAAGGGAAAGAGCCTGTGGTATAGTAAGACACCATCTCTCATATCTCCCAAGGTGGGCAAAAAGGACAAGATCAAAGCTATTCAGCTTAATTTGCAGAGGGCCAGACAACTGAAATAAATCAGATGATCCAGCCTCTTCAGTGAAGCCTTCATAAGCATGGCTCCTGCCAGAGCTACATCTCCCCAGAAATCTCTACTAAAGGCAGAGATAAAAAATGCACAGAGCAAGTTGCATGCTGAAGTGCAAGGTAGTCAAGATTTCTCTTTCAGTGCCTCTACGAACAGATACAGAACACATCTCTATCGGCATGAATGTACATGAGTACAGTCCTCAGTGTGTACAGAACAAGACTGACCCAGGGAGTGGGTGTATATCTCCCTGCACCCAAGTGCATTTGTCTATTCTAAAGGAAAAACATAAAAAAAGAGAGCGAGAAAATGCAATTTGGGAATAGTGCCAGGAATGAAGTCTGGCAAAGAGGTCAGTGACAGAAGGCTGAATGAAAAATCAATTAAACCATTTCTCCAATATTAAAAGGAAACATGAACTGTACAGTGCTCAAGAGACTTAAGGACTCTATGGAAAATACCACTGGGATTATCCTGTCAAATATTAGATGTAGCCTTGGGTATTTTACTTAGCAGAAAGTGTCTTAACAGGGCTTATATGCCACATATCAAAAGCTGAGGAAACACCTGTGAGCCAAGAGGTTGCAGCTGACTGAGACACTGCATTTCAGTATGCAAGAATGGCAAGAAATGGATTAAAATACGAATTAAATACTTGGTGGCAGAAGCTTTGAAGTGAAACATCAGATTAATGGAGGATGAAAAATCAGAAGGGGAAAGAAAAAAGAGTGAGGCTTTTGATTTCTCTGTAGCACCTACATCAATCAATGGGACATGCCAACTAACCAAGAGTTTTATTGCCACAAAGGCAATAACAAGATCCAATAGGTTGATTACTTGACTTCAAGCACCAAGAAGGTCAACGCACTTGGTAGTACTTTCTCATAAACTGAAGGAAAACAAGATGACATGCATAATTTCTTTCCTGTCCAAGGGGCTGCGTGTGGATATTGAAAGTTAAGCCTGATCAGCACAGGTCTGGCAGCTTGTTACAAACTAGCTGTCTTAGCTGGAGTTACTCCAACATAAAGATCATCTTTCATGAATGTGTGACACTGGATATTACGGCAGAAAGAAGTATGCAGAGAGAGAAAAATTCCTATAAAAACAAAAAAAAAAATGCAGATTCCTTATTAACTGGAAAATGTATTCTGGGAAAGAAGAAAAAAAATCCAACAGGGAAATCATATTCTTAAGTGAGCTCAGCAGGGGTAAGAGTACTTAGGCAAATGAATTCAGTGTTAATGAAGGCAAATTTAACAAGCTCTGGTTCTTTGATTATTTTGCCTTATGCATGAAGACAAATTCAGAATCCTCAGAGGACTTGTCTATAAGAAAATATAAGGTGATTTTATATTTTAGTATTGCTAATTATTTCATCCACACACACAAATTAAGAGGCCATTAATCTGCTTGCCAGTAACATACAAGACACTGAAAGAGATAAGACTATGTAGTCCTATACATTAGAGGGTTAATGACACTGAGTCTTATCATTCCCATTCAATCTGTGCAGTAGATGAGTGTGTAAGCTAGGGGTGGCTCTTTCTTTAGGGTTTAAAGGAAGCTAGACAGACTTGTCAAAAAAAAAAAAACCCAAACATACTCTAAAGTATATGTATTTCTCAGTTGTGCTCTACCAATGAGAGTTACTGGTAAAAGAGCCAGTTTACTACAGTTTGGCATATGGGAATCCTCAACTGCTGCTGGTTGCTCCCAGTAGTGAGTAGACTAGCAAACAAAAACATACCCACTACTTTTCTTTTATTTGTAGTAGCCAAGAGCATACTACAACCAGAAGCATCCACAGTCACACTAGTGAGGAGTTTTTGCTGTCTTTGCTCCTTCAGCTAAACATCAGATCCACTTGAGATTCCAAAGCAGTTCAGGGAGACACTATGACCCCTGCTCACAAGCGAGATTTAGAGGATTTCCATTGCACTGGATGAAATAAAACTCCATATCTTTAAAAGAAAACACAACAAACGAGCTGTGGACAAGACTTGCTCTGAGCATCTTAGTTAATATCTCAGCCAGTTCTAAACTGATACCTTGCTGTTTGAATGATTTTCGTTTGTTTTTACTTCAAACTTAACAATATCTGTTTATTCTTGACTTGAACAGTTGTTACTCCATACACCCTTTAAAAGCAGCTCACACATCTGGGAAGGAGGGCAGTGCTGGGCACATTCTTTTTTGTTTGTTTTGGGTTTGGTTGGTTGGTTTGAGTTTTCATTTGGTTTTTATTTTTTTGTGTTATCACACTGAGGAAAGGTGGACTTGATGAACTATAACATACTTGTAACCACCCATATGTTGTGTGCGTTAGTTCTTCTTCAGTTAAATATTATGTCTGTAGACATCAGATGAGTGGAAGAAAGGCCTGCTTTTCATCATTCCCAACAGTTTATTCAAATGGGTTAATATTCACACATTTTTTACCCTATCACAAATTCACAGAGATTGTCCTACTAGATTGTCCCACTAGAAATCCTAGTATGGATTCTAATGTCCTATTAGAAATCTAGGAAGAAATCTCCTGCTTTATATTCTATCTTTGCTATGCCTAGGAAGAATATATTCTCAGTTACTTGTGGTTTTCCATTTTCCACTACTATGAACATTCTTATTAACCTTTGCACTGACATCATCTCCTACAGTGTCTAGGGAGAACAACTGGCTCATTCGAAAAGTTTACACAGAGTCATACAGACCAAGAAGACTTTCTTGATTATCCGGTTTAACTTCCTACAGAGCAAACATCAGAGCATTACACCCACAGATTTTGAATAAGCAACACATTTCTTTAAAAGACCATTCGGCTTTGATTTAAAGTGTACAGACAACAGGAGGTTTGGACAGAAGAATCCCAGGCTGGAGCCAAGGGCACAAACTGGGCCAGCTACATGGAAAATTTTAGCATAAGAAAGATGGAGAAGTCCTGTTCCACTTGAATTGAAAGCTGCAATCATGCTTAAAACCAAGAAAGAAAGTCTTTCCTAACTGTTTATCTTGCTCTCTTAGCAAGGCAATCTAAAAGATAAAACAGCCCACTGTGCATGTGCCTAATCAACTTTTAGCACTGTTTCCATGCTCCATAACGTGTCAAAATGTAAACAGCTAATGATCTTTTTTAAGAAGGAGTTAATTAACTGTTGCATCAATAAGTCCTGTGCTGTTAAAAAGACAAAAAAAAATCCAGGTTGATTAAACAAAATCCTCAGGAATAGAACTGAATAGACTCGCTTGTTCGAGTGAGAGTGTGGGTGGCATGGCTATTTACAAACAGATAAAAATCGGTGAGCAGCAATTTGGATTTCCATGCCTCAACGTGTTCAGGGAGCTTCTGATTTGACTAAAATACATTAAATCAATAGCACAGTGGGGAAAATGAGGCAAACACAACCAGTCAGATGTTCAGAAATATTCTACCCAACATTATTAGCAAAGTTTCATTCAGTGCAATCCGCTTCAAGAGTCACTGGTGCAGTTATGAATGTCTGTTGAATTTAGATGCCTTCTTTCCCAGTGCCTGGCAGAAGAAAATACATGCTTGCTACCACAGTGCTTTGAGATCATGCAAATATCCTTTTGTGGGGTAACCATGCTTAAAAATTACCATCAGTATGACTGAGGCACAGCACTTCTAGTGTACCTTAATTCAGAGGGTGGTAAATTGACGTTTTCAATGAGTAAGCAGAAATCAGCCATGACTGTAATAAGTTCTGCATAGCTAAAGGTGATGGTAACAGAGACTATTTCAGGGTTTTTTTTTCCTTTCTTTTTAAATAGTTGAAAACACAAAAATGACTGAACTACAGTTGAATAAGTTCCTGTGTGATGTAATTTAGGTTACCCTGCTCTCACAGGCAGGTTGGACTAGATGCTCTTTCGAGGCCCCTTCCAACCCTTAGGATTCTGTGATTCTGTGAACAGAATCTGTGAAGATCCATACAGCTTTTTACCTATAAAGGAACAGAGCTGGATGCAGCTTGTTTGAGGATTACAGTATGGAATAAACACATCATCTTTATTGTCAAGTGACTATACCCTTTCTACAATATTGAGCTACTTAAAGCTCAGACCTTAATTAGGGTAAAATAAAACTTATGCCCTTTATGATTTGAAATTAATAGGACTTCAACTGCTATCATCTGCAATGCTGTTTTTCAGAATGGCTTTAACTATCATTGTGTAACTGCATGTGCTTTTGTAATATAAGGAACTCAACCATTTAACTTCAATTCTTTCTTTAAATGAAATAAGAAAAGGTCCACTTGATGAACTAATGACCTACAAAATTTCAAATACTATCAGATATGAAGAAGTTGGCAGATCAGTGCTAAAACTACATTTTTTAAAGCTTTTAGTCTAGTAGAGTAGTAATTACTCTAGCAAACATCTCTGCTTAATTTTGTATTCATCCTTCATGTATCTCATTTTTATCGCCACCACTATTCTTTCTACTGTAAACAGTAGCTTCAAACTGATCAAGCAAATTCCCCCCAAACCTCGCTGAAAGCTTTCAAAGCACTCTCTTCCGAATCCAGTCAATAATCCACACCAGTCTTTTCTGGCATGGTCATGAGGTCAACATTTTCAAAAGAAATAATGAAACTTTCAATTCTGATAAGCTAATTTTTTGATCCTGAAAATCGGTTTTTGGAGAATGAGTTTTAGGCCTAAATAAGCCATTATCCAGACATGGGATGTTGACTGATACACATCACTGACACTCATATGGATATAGAAATCCACTCCCTACACAGTAATACAACAAATACTGAAAAGTGACATAATGTTACTTCTTCATCCCTTTTACTGCTCATCTTTCACTCCAACGTAAGAAGCTTAGAAAATAAACCTTATTTTAGGATCAAAGAGCATGAGGCAGGGGTCCTTTCTAAAGTGGGGCTTTGTATCATCTCTTCTCCTTTTCTTCTGCCCTCCCTCCCCAGTACTTGATGCCTCTCCCCAGCAGACAAAGCAGAGCAACACATCTGAGGATTGAAGGCTTGAAGCAGGTGAAGCTTCTACTGTAGAGTGTCCAAGAGTTCAAGGAAAGAGCCCAAGTTCCCCAAAGTGTTACTCCTCCCTCTACTCCTCCCTTACAGCAGCACAGAAATAAACTAGGAAAAGCATATTTCTTCTTCACTGTCTGCCTGAATGACCGGAACTCCCAATATAACACCAATTAACTTGTCCTTTCCTTAGGAAGCCTGAAACTTCCAGGTGGGCATGAACAGCAGTGTGAGCCAATGCTCCTTGCATAGAAGAGCTAAATATCTCATGTGCATTATCAGGTGTCTCCATAGCACACACAGGAGTCATTGTGGAACCATACCTTTCACCTCTCAGAAATGAAGTGGTGCTAGCTGGGTCATACTCACACATATGGTAGGAATAGTTTAGAAAAAGAAACCAAGCAAACAGACCTGACCAATGGGGAAAAAAAAAAGGAAAAAAGTAAACACAGCAACAAAACCACCTCAACAGAATCACCCCTGGGCAAACTGGATCGTGTGTTATGGCAATCAGGGACCACCAAGTTTAAAAACAAAGCAAAATACAAAAAGCTGGTAAAAGCTTTAGGCAAGTCCGCAATACTTTCTCGTGTTTTATCAAGGTATGAGTTAAACCTGCTTCTTTCACTGAAACAGCATAAATAGCAAACCAAGAGAGAATCTAGTCTGACTGAGGAATAAAGGTTTGGGTTTGTTTTGGTTTTTAAGTGATTCAACTAGAGAACACTTGAAGAGTTAACAATGTTAAAGAGTGGAAGGAGGTCTGAGGTTAAGGGTAAGGGCAGCATCACAAGGATAATAGACTCTAAATAGGAAAAAGAAATGTTATGGCTGACATTAGGAAAACATTTATTATCATGAGGATGATTAGATAATGGAATAATTTCCCAAAGGAAGTTGTTGAGTCAACCACTAGAGGCATTCAAAGGAAACCTAGATAAAAACACCAAGAAACTGATGTGCAGAGCAGCCCTGCACTAATGACCCAAGAGGCTCTTTTCAACTCATTGAAGATTCTCCTCTTGAGAACAAGAATTCCGAACTTTCTATAGCAACACGTGAACAAACATTGAACAAAACCAGCAAAGACACTTAACTGGAGCCTTGTTTTCTGTTTACACATTTTCTCCTCCATAGTACAATAATCTGTGTCTATATATGCATTCATTGCTTCTAAAAAAAAAAATCCTACCACACATTGATCAGCACAGTGACACTAAGAAGATAAGTAAAGCTACGAAATAAAGCTATAGGAGCTATAAAACTTGCCTTATGAAACACAATGGACATCATGAAGAAATCCAGTAAGAAATTCTCTGAAATGTCTCTGTAGTCAAAGCGGAAGAAGATTACAGTAAAGCTCAAAGTAACAAATTGATTAATGGGATTACAGAATGAGGAGCGGAGGAGTTTCATCCCAGCAACTGTTATCAGGATAATATCACAGCTGTAAGAAAGGCAGAAAGAAAAACCTAATCAAGTCAATGTCATAAACCATTAAATTATGAAGCTCTTAAATAGAAATACCAGATGCATCTTATACTGTCATGTGTATCTAAATCTATACATCTTATTGATTTGATATTAATCCTATGTTCTTTTAATAATTACATTTATTTTACCCATGTGCAACTTCATGTTTTTCTTTTACAATTTTCACACACTGGCAATCTGAAATGAAGAAATAACTGTACTGAAAAGAGTAGCATTGACTATTAAAAGCCAAGAATCTAGAAAGAATATTTTTATATAGCTCTTAGAATAAAACTTCAGTGATTTCCATGTGGGAAATATTTTGGCACTGCCATTAATACATTACTGTAGTTTGAACAAGTATTCTGAACTCCAGGTTTTTTTGTTACTAGAAATTCCACTTGATGACAGAATTTATAACTGTTCTCCTAATTTCATTGCACACAATGACAAAATTCTGGATAGAAACACCCATAGACATTAAGTGCTTAAAATTCTTACCATTGTTCTGGAACACAAGGTCAATTATATGCAGTAATTCCTTCATTAGATTAAAAGAAAAGGTGTTGCATCTATGTGCTGTAAAACTCATACAATCTGTAATTTTACTCTCCTTTACTATAGTTCAGAGAGTGAACTTTAGCTGAGAACTCTTAAACAGTAACTGAGCACACAGAAAATCAAGAAGACTAATCTTTAAAAATTCAAGGGCTTGCTGCTGTATCTCTAAGAAGATAATGTTCCCTTTTGAACTCACCAGAAAACCACACAGTTTTCTGTGTAAGAAAATACAATTAGAGGAGAAGGAAAGATAAGAAAGAATGTATTGGCACCCCTTGAATTTAAATAACCACCTTATATATCTGTACTCAGAAACCGGAGGCTGTTCACATTTTTAAGTTTTGATTTTAAGAATCTTTGCAGAATTGGTAAAATGGTCTTGCTTGAGCAGCAATTTTGGTCTCCATTTTATTTAATTGACAATAAAGCCTATTCCAGGAATTAAATCTTAGAAAGATCTCTGACACGCATTATTGATTTTCAGTCACCTGAGCATAATGAAAATCCAACCTTGGATCTTTCTCCAGTGCAAATGGCGATTCAGACTGCAAGCAGGCGACTAAAGCTAGCCTACATGAAATCCTCGCGATAGTGATTTGTCTGAAAATACTGCCCTGTCTTAATTCACCCTGACCTAAGACTGCAGGTGAGGATCCTTTGTCTCCCCCCATCCACTCCAGCACAGCTAAGTACTTCTGATCATTCCTGCAGGGAACTGAGCAGGCTCTTTTCTTACGAAAGAGCAGTTGCTATGCTAGACTTCTGCAGCAGCCTATTAGTTAGACTAATTCCCTGGGAAGAAGGAACCCAAATGCAGTCTGAAGGGATTCAGACCCACATCTCACTCCCTAAGTTACCCTCTACTCTCCCTTCCTTTGCTGAACCTGTGCAAAGAAAAGTTAAAGGGTTTTTAGTCAAAGTCAGAACATGAGTCTACATCTCTGTTGACAGGCACTCCCCTGAGATGCAACACAGTACTGGGCTCCAGACCATGAACACTTGCATGGTTCTATATTTTATACAACCACCACTAAAATCTACAGGAACAGGGTCATGAGCGGGAATTGGAACATATGATTCCCCACTCCTGTAAGAATTTTCCTTACCACCAGAACAGGAGGAATCAAAAGCAAACTTCCCATAGCTTCTACTTTCCTGATTAAGTGCTTAACATTTGATACCTATTAAATGATCAATGCCACCTTCTACATCAAGGTTTTTAAAAGGAACGGAATCAAAGCAGTATTTGTGAGCTCAATCCTGATCACATACTGGGGATGGTGCAAAACAGCTCTCAGCGCAAAACATTTGGGTTTCTGGATCCTAGTCTGAATAAGAGACAAGTGATTTATGCAGAAAGCTCTGGCCATGTTCAGGTTCAATAGGAGGCTTGAAGCATCAGTATTTAGTGGAATTAGGTACCCTCAGGGTTTTCTGGCAGTTGCTGTGGCTGACACTTGACAGGCCAGAAAGCTCTAAACTTTTAAAGGTCTTAAACTTTTCTTTTAACTCTTAAACCTTTTTTAAAGGTTTTCATCATTCTAGCAGGGCTCATAAGTCTGCACATTTTCAGGTTGATTTTATTTTATGTGGCATTTATTCATTACTGTGGCATTTATCCATAGCACAGATGCAACTTTATTCAATTGCAGGTCATTCTAAATGATCACCAGGACATCACTGTTGGAATGAAATGCCAAATTTACCTTATTTCACACTTTTTCAAAGCTGTTCTTTTCAATTTGCCCTAGAATTCTGAATGGAAAATCTAGTGACTAAGCTAAATAGACTGTGAAGCCAACAGAAGCCATCCCACCGTGTCCCGTATGAACCAGTTGGATCTTTCATTCTGAAAGAAGAAAATTCTTGCAACACTGAGAAATTTCCACATGGAAAACGTACAGATTGTAGAGCGAAAAGAAGACTTTTTCCTCACTGGATCTATTAACGTGCAAAAAAAATTTCACCCAAACATGACATTTTATAAAATAATGCTCTCAGGCAGGGGCAACAAAAAATAATTCACTCATCATCCCTCTTCTTTAAGAACATTGCCCCTCAAGATGCTTTTTCCTTGGGCCTTAATGCCCAGCAGAGAGAAAATAAGACAGAGCAAGAAGGGTAGCTTATTTCTGAAGCCTCTGTGGCAGGTAACATGGGCAAGCATTGCAGCTCGTCAGCATGGGTTCCATTAATAACCAGCACATCAGGGTCTGGAAAGCTCAAGCTACCTCCTGACTGTGAAGGAGCTGTTCTGCCTCCTCAAGACGCAAATCACCTCAGTCTTTTAAATCACAAAGCAAGATGAAGCTTCTTCAAAATATACATTAAAATCGAGTAAAACTCCAAAATCAAATAATGCAAAATGTACCACCTCAGATACTTTCAGACACAGAGCAGGAGAGTTCCTGCCCTTCTCTATGGTATGATGCAGCCTGATCCTCAGGAGGTCAATAACTAAGGAATATTCCAACAAAAGGAAATAGGTATTTATGCATTAAAGCAGAGAAAGGACAACCCTCAGTAACACTTGTCTATAGAAGAAGCAAGGAGAATCCAGGATTCCTTATGGGTTTAGAGAATTGAGAGGAAAGAGGTAGGATCTGAAGACAAATGTTTTGTGTGTGGTATTTACATAGTAGCTGTAGGGAAAGCATATTAAAGAGGAGTGTCACAGAAGAAGGGATACTGGGAATGTTGTGGGTAGACCTCTGCTGCAAGGGAAAAACCACAGGTTTTAAATCCAAGGTGATCACACAGTCACAAGGGGGATGGGAAAGGAAAGGATTGTCTTGGTATTCCCCTAGAGGCCAAGCAATCACAGGCAGACAAATGTAATTACTGTCTTTAATCTCAAGATTTCTGGGGGACTGACTCACTACTTCTGAACACTTGAGGGAGGTGCTACTTTAAAGTGCAGTCTAGCTTGGAGGAATCACTGGGTAAAAATAGCACCTTCCTAACCCTACATATTTGCTCTGTGCGTGTATTTAGTCACGTCTGCTAACTAGTAACAAATGACATTTTGACTACTTTTTAGTTCAGTCAGCGTTGCAGAGCCAAATAGAGGGGTAAGTGTGAACTCAGTTTCACCCAGGACAATGCAGCTAAACTCCTGAAGCACCTTGGCATCTCCCAGGTACTTGAGGGAAAAAGGTCAATGGGGAACTACACAGGCTATCTCTGACCGACTGGTGACAGCCTTTGTGGAGAAGCAGCTTTCTGTGAGGAATATGCAGAAAATTTGACTAATGCCCTAGTCCTAGTTTCAGCTCCTAAAAGCAGGATCCACCTCTTCCTTCAGATTGTGCAGTTCCTTAAAGCTGTGTTGCACTTCAGGAGAGAAGAATAATTTACAAAAAAAAAACATGCAATTTTTATATCAAAGTTCTTTTTTTTCCATATACTTACAGTTAAGAATCTGAATTCTTATTAATACTGAGGAACTCCTTCCCCCCACCCCACTGTCTTTAATTCTGCTGGAACCTTCTTTCCTGAACACAGCCTGTTTCTTTGTTTGTATCATCTGCATCCCTGTCATTCTGATAAAAAGACTGCAGAACCTCTGCTCACTGGGGATGCTGCAGTCACTAAGCCTGCTGAATATCTGCAGTAGGCAAGTCACTGATCAAAATATTTACCATAAAAGGCTGTCTGCAAGGACCATACTGTGAGACCATGGATCAGCATCACCAGTTCTGCTTAATATCAGAGACATCAGACTCTGGAAATACTTGTACCCCTACCTTTCTCAAGCCATTCCTAACGCAGGACTACCCATCATTCTTCACTGTTGAATATTTTATTCAGTCTTGCTGTAAGAGGCTTGCCTGGTGAAGCTTCTGATAACTCCTTTGGGAGATACGCCATGGCCTTATAATTCCTCAGTTAGGAAATATTTCCTGGTATCCAACCTAGATTTCTCATTTTCATCTGATTAATTCTAGTTACCCCACTGTGTTTATGCCCAAACACCTGCAGCCTGGTATAGTGTGTCTTGCTTTTAATTGACATTTAGATATTCCATATATATATCTCTATATATAGCTCTTTAATCTTTTAATTTCTCCCTTTCTCACTGGAGTCATGTCTTAGCATGTGCTAAGGTAGTTCTGCCCTTTTTCTTTTAGCAAAGTCAATGACTATTGTATATTGAACTAGTAACACACAAAAACTGTGACAAGTAGACTTATTTAAGAAACATGTTTTATTTCTCATTCTTCAGTCTAAAACCAAGTATTTTACTTATCACATACTTTGAGTTATAATTTACTTACTGTGTACCAAGCTTCTTGTATTTACTAATTGAGAAAGCATCAATGGTGAGGGCATTCAGTATTATGGCTGGATACAAAATGTATTTCTCAAAGCACTGAAGCCACACATACAGCCTTTCAAACCACATCAAATGAGGAGCATCTGAAATAGAAATTCAGATAACAGATCATTTCACAAAATTATCAGGATTTTTTGCACTGCAATATCATAGAAGAAATGAGTTAGCTGACATTAACAATCAACCAACTGATTTATGAAATAACAGAATTAATAATTCTTTTGTAATTTGAATTTAGAGAGTATCTGCTTTGCTGCTTATAGCTGCACTCATGAGAAATGCTCAGAAATTAAGACGCTACATGCTAAATGGTAGTTTCTACATAATCCAATTACTTAGTCACTATATCAAATAGCACTTTTAGTGATGTAATGACTCCAGAGAGGCCCTCTTTAGCTCCAGCGCTGACCTGGTGAATGACCTAGAGAACCTCATTTGAGCTCCGTGTCTCTCCTTTCTCATCTTATAGGGGCAAAGCGCTGCTCATTGGACTGCAAAGTATCACTGACCTCACTGACTACATATCCTTTGAGATCTAAAGACTGCAGAATTAACAGGAGCTAGAAACTGCCGCCGATGTTTTTTGAAACACTTAAACCAGCCATCATAAAAGGTATCTGCCAGGATCACATCATTCACGAGTAAAGAATATCTTTTTTTGCAGCAGGCTTTTCTAACAACATCAGTGCTTAATCTGAGTATTAAACAAGAACTGAATATTCTGTGCAATTCAATTCCTATGAGAACTTAGGTGAACTGAGTGCAGAAACACTTGTGCACAGACAAGAATAATGTCTTTATTCTCAACTGAGCTCAGCTAGACAAGGTTATTGGAAAAACAGTGAACGCAAAAAAGGCAGAAGTTGGTATTGACTCAGAAATAACAATGCCAGCTACTGAATCTCCAATACTTCACCCTGCAGAAACGAAAATAATTATGCATACACATCCTACCCTCCCACACACACCTTTTCAATGACAGGCAAAGACAACATGCTGAATCAACAAATTCAAATGTTCTGCAGGCACAGTTTCGTAGGATACAGGCTCAAAAGAAAGATCTAAAAGCAATCCTTCCAATTTAGATTTAACTCATAGTATCTTAGGTCTCTTAAGCTGAGGCAATGCTCTTGCAAAGATCCACCTTCAGAAAATATGATCAACTTCTGTTTCTTGTTATAGCATAAGAATATTTCCCCCTATTACTTAAAGACTACCTCCTAAAAGTTCATACACACAGTGAAATGTCCATTTTGGAACCTAGCTGTTATTATTCATTCCTCTCACCTCCTCCTGAACTACAAATTGCTCTCAGAGCTCCACTTGAGAACTTCATCCACCTGCCCAAAGCTGAGCTCTGTGCATGAATTCAAGCTTGAATAAAGAGATGTGCATATCAAGTAGACTAAAAAGAAAGTAGCTGTAGGAGTAGAGAGATGTGTGCAGACAATGCAGGCAGAAAAAAGAGCTCACATTCAGAGGGGGCACAGTGAAAGACACAGATGATTTGAAAACGGCTTACATGAATCTGTGGGGTATAAAAGCAGTGGCATGGAGGGAGGAGATGAAAAAAATAGTCTCTAGTGTTTCAGGGTTTCTTGCTCATTCAGTCCTGCACCGGTTGCTACACATCTATTATACCACAAGTTCACACATCTTGACCTCAGCCTTTCTTTCTGCAGTCAGGCACAACAATGACAAGTAATAAATGAGTCATCTCATAGGGACATCATGAGAACAGGTCTGATAATTGCTATTCTGTGGAAGACTCAAAACTTTGAACAGCTCATCCAGAGTCTAGGAAACAAAGCCAGGAAAAAACTTGTGGAATTGTCATTACCAGCTGCCTCACTAATTGCTAGCAGCCATTTTTTTTCCCTGTAACACTACACTTGTCAAAAATTAGGAAGCTGAAAATTAAATTCTGTGCAGTAAAACCTCCTCACAGTCATCTTGTTTTGAATACTTCCTTCACTGTCCATGCCTGACAACTATAGGATACTGTCCTTTTCCAAGCTTCTCTTTTTACACAAACAGGGAACTTTTAAGTTTGGCTCCTACATTTTTCTTACAGAGTAGAAGAAAAGGCAGCCTGTCAGACATATCTATCAAAGGGATTACACAACCTTTTCCTCAGCCTGCTTCATCTCAGAACATGATAAAAAGCCTCTGCAGCAGCCTAAGGGTCTGAAATATGTATTTTATTTTTTTTACTCTTGTTTTCTAACACACAACACCACATACATTGCAATAATACTTAAGCCCCAGAGTGTGGGAATGGACCACATATAAAATAAGGACTGCAAAAGAAGGAAAAAAGCCCATTGCCTGCAGCAGGTAGCATGGGAAATGCAGCTGCATCTCAAAGTAGAAGGAAACCCATCTTTAGAGATCAGTCTGGCAGAGCTCTACCCTCAACCTTTTCAAAAGCTGAGTCACTGTGTTTAGGAAAACAATGTTCTGTGACAAATTAAAACAGACTTAATCAGGACAAGGGAAAGAAATTCTACAGTATTCTTTTATGATTATGTGAAATAATAAACAGTAAAACTTGGGTATTCATCAGAATTACTGATTATCAGGGAGAGGAAGTTCTGACCAATATTTTCAGTTGGATGTGATCCTTAATAAGATTTATATTCCTACTACACTTTCCTTGGTATATTATAGCAAAAGTTAAAAGGCAACCTTCAATCAAGCCTCTTGGGTACTTTTTTCATACCCAAGCCTTGTTTGGGAAGTAATAGTTTTGAAAAATATGATTTGTTGTTTGTTTTTTTTTTTAAGATTGAAATCCTTAATGTATGGTTTTGCAGGGAGTGATCTGAACCATTTCATTGCTTGTTGAAGAACAAACTAAAGCCCCTCAGCAGACTGTGTTCTGACAATGCTGTCTTCAAACACCTCAGGAACATATACTGAGAATGATTAAGGCACAGGATCCATCAAAAAATGACAAGCAAGCTTTTGGCTGGTAGCAAAGGCAAGATGAGAGCTGGGGGCGAGGGGGAAGCTGTGCTTCTCAAAGTACATTAGTTGCTTGTAGAAATAACTGTATCAGAAGAGGAAATCAGACCTTGGCATACTAAAATATTTGCCAATACCCACATGCACCAGGGCACTACCCACTGAAGCCAGGAGACATTGGCAAGAACAAATCTTAAAGGAAGCTTCACAGTTCCTTTCAATTTTAATGTATCTTTAAAAGTGCTGTGATGGAAATTAGAACTCTAAGTTGCACTACCCTTGCTGTTTAAATGCTACATAGTTGTGTATCAGAAAGTAGAAAAGTATCTGCCTTAATTTCATCAATCACTTGAGTTTTTAAATTATATAAAATGTAAATGTATTAAGCAGAAACTATAATGTAGTTATAGTTGCTTTAAACATAGCAAGTAACAGTACTGTAGTGTAAAAGCAAAAAGCAGACAATGGCTTAATGGAAGGCCACTTAGAGCTGGTAAGATGATTAAGGGACAGGGGCATTTAATATAGGAGGAGAGGCTGACAGAGCTGTGATTGCTTAGCCTTGAGAAAAGAAGGCTTGGGTGGCTTCTTACTAATACCTGATTGGGGCATTTTGGGGGTGTAAATATCTGATGAAAAGGGCAAAGCTGATGGAGCCAGACTGTTCTCAGTAGTGCCCAGTGACAGGACAAAAGGAAATGGGCACAAACTGAAATTCCATTTCAACATAAGGAAACAAACCAACCTTTCTTACCACAAGTTTGATCAAATGCTAGAACAGGCTGTCCAGAAAGGTTGTGGGGTCTCCATGCTTGAAGATAATCAAAACTGGACACAGCCCTAAGCAACCTGCTCTAGCTGACTCTGCTCTGAGCTTGAGCATTAGACTAGACAGCCTTCAGGGTGCCTGCCTTTCTGTGCAGTGGTCTCAGGAGGCAAATTCTGCAGGCTCACAGATTTGCTGATGATCAGGCAGGGGGGAACAGAAGGGATGGGCTATGCACACTATTTGAAAGAGGGAAATATAAGCACAATTTATTCTCCCTGCTCTGTCCCGTCTGGACTTTTTTATTTCTTTTAATTTTAAACCAAGACAAGCTCCAAGTCATTTCATCACTGTTTAGAAAAGATTTTATTACAAACCTCTCACTTCCCGTTGCTGGTGCTCTTTGCTTTTAAGTATGGGGTGGGAGATCCACAGCCAGGGGTGATGCTTGCGAAGCTGAGGAAGTATGTAATGTGTTACGAATCCTACAGTCCATGCTAAAGCAAACAGGACGATGCTGAGAAATGGCTGGGCCAGAAGAGGAAAAAAAAAAGTCATGGTTATAATTTTCAAACAACACTTTTTATATAAAACTGCATTTTTTTTATTTCCTTTTTTTTTTTTTTTTTTTAATTTTTTATTTTTTTTATTTTTTTTTTTTTTTTTTTTTTTATTATTTTTTTTTTTTTTTTTAAATTTTTTTTTCCTTTTTTTTTTTTTCCTTTGCTTTACTGATTTTACACTGAAGTCTTTGTTTTCCAGCTTTTCCTCTCTATAAATATCAAGGGGAAGTACATACATTTTTTAAAAAGCTNTTTTTTGTGCTAATGATTTTTATTCCTATCTTCAAACTCTCTGACCCCTTGGTAGATATGGATTTTGAAATACCTATTTTGCACACACTGCAAATTTTTTCCTCCCTAACTGCAGAAAAAAAGGCAAGAGATCTGGCTTATTCATTCTGTCCCCTAGCTCCCATACCATAAAGCAGCTGTGGATATGCAGTTTTAAGGAATGAGACGTTAAGACAGCAACAGAGAAATTAATACAAATATCCATAAACTAACTGCCTCGCACATAAAAAATGTTGTAATGACCAATACATTTTCACTAACATCTCTTCCCACAGTCTCTATTCTTTGCAGATAAAGCACCCTGTGGTTTGGCATTAAAGAAATAATACCTTAGACAGGGTGGGGAGAAAAAAACCAGGACAAATACACACCCTTAATGATAGAAACACCGTACTGGCACTGACAGCAAATGAGAGAACAGCAGCCGCTGTGCAGACAATGAGATCCGATTTCAAGATTTCTTTCTGTGAAAATAATTATTTTATACAAAATTAGAAAGCCAATATTATTTTAACCAAATTAAAGGATTCTGTTCTCAGTCACCCACAGTCTGCTTTGCAATAAGGCTCATCAGCATTCCCTGATACAGAAGTATTTTCCCTACTCTGCTTTGCTTTTGGAAATTATTTCTTCACGCTCTCAAGTTCATCAAAGTAACAACATTTAAATTCATCATGCCTAATTTTAAATTAGATTTTTAAATAACATAGTTTCAAAATTGGAGAAATGAAAGTAATACATTTTTTTATTGAGTCAGACTCTGCTTAAGGAATATAATGTCTACATTATAACTACTTTGGGGAAGCCGAATTCTGGTTCTATTTCCTATTTGCAAGCATTCAGATTTCTTCAGATTCAATTTCTCTTGCTTTACTGAAATGACTCATGCTTTTCTGTAATGTCTTTAGAGATGCAAAGTTAATACATTTATTATGTTCTAAAGTGACATATCCCATTCTCTGATTTTCCATACCAGAAGCCAAATTTCAGCAAGATTTCATGGATCTAAGTGTCACTGAATGATAATGAAAGGACATGGCTGCCTTTACATAAACATCTAAAACTAAGGTAGGAGTCATCTTGTTTCTAAAGATTGGAAAATATCACTGTCTTCCCGGTCTGGTTTTCCTAGTGATTAAAATACCATTCTCAGTAAACAAATAAACAAGATGGCTTGCAATCTGTGCCACCTTCTGAGTTGTACTTCAGAGGTCACCCAAATATTTTTGTGAGCAAATAAAAACCTTGCCTAAGATTTATGAGAGGGGCATTTAAGCTCAGCACTCAATATTACTGCAAAGTGATTGAATGAGGAACTATTTGCAGCCCTTGATTTAAAACCTTACGCTTTAATTCAAAGACATCTAGAAACTTCATATGAAATGCAATGCTTTTGTTAGAGTTAGAAGTTCTCTGATTTCCTGGTGCTGTAAGCTAGGTAGTCTTCATGTATCTCATCAGAGAAAAAGAAAGTAAAATGAAATAATAATGAGATAGCAAACCTAATAATAAGGGAGATAGAAAGCAAGCAACCACAAGTGAACAACAGACAGGTTGTGAATTACAGGGGATGCTGGTAGCTACCACTGTATTTAGGCTGCCTATCACTCCCTGTTATGAAAGATACTTTTTAGTAAAAGGTCACAAGCATCAGCACTTCCACTTACAGCAACAGGCCTTTGAAATTCAGGAGGACTAAAATGCCTTCAGGCTCAAGAAGTACTTTTGCTTTGTCTCAGGAAACTCCAATCAGGTTTCGCTGAATTCTCAAGCCATCACCACCCTCTTTCCCTTTCCCAGGCTGCTCAGGAGCATGTACTTCCAAAAGAGCAGCATGGCCTCCCCTCCAAGGGCTGTGCCCTCTCCCAACATCCCTGTATTCCACACAGATTTGTAGGTGGGAAGGTGTAGAGCAGAATTAGGTCCTCCTAAGTCTTCCTGACCTGTTCAGAACAAGCTGGCCTTGCTCCCCACAACATAAGACGGATCACAGGAAAGGCCTTCTCTTCCCTGAACAGACCTTCGACCCCTGCCTGTCCCCACAGGTCCTCTCCATTCAGTTCAGAGCTTCTCTCACTAGTAAGTTGTGTATCCAACTCAAATGGTTTTCCTATGTGAAGCAGTACTGACAAATTGTGGTCAAACCCCTGATAAAGATGGGTAAGGGAATTATTACCAATGTATGTAGTGGAAATAATGATTTTTTTTAACCTTTCCAACTTTTAAACACATTGCATACAAACTCCACATAAAGCAGTGATATGTAGCTTGTAAAATGCAGGGTCTGAGGAAGTTGAACAGTACCAGATTTGTATGGCACTTTTTCAGCCCTTTTGTGAATACATATTATGAAAATTCTTTATCAAGTATCATTTCCTGCACAGTTGAATCCAACTACTCAATAATTTAAAACAAGCTTGTAAGAACAACAAACACATTCCAATCATATTTTCAAGTTTTTCTGTACAACCAGGGAGGATTACTATTAACATGACGTCTCTTGCAATTAGGTGACTGAAGAAGCTGCCATTTAAGAAGTACATCAAGTATTAAGGACTAAACTGTAAAATCAGTGGAGGTGATAGCATGGACATTTTTTGGGAAGCAGCATCCTAACTTTCCACTCTATGCCAGGTCAGCAAAGAGAATTTTCTTTAAAAGTTTGCAGTCAAAAGAGAATGCATTACATTGATGATATTGCACACAACTGGTATTTCCTACCATTTCCATTTTGAGGTAGCAAGTGCTGTTTTTAAGTTGCTCTCACTGCTTTTGACACATTAACAATCCCATGCAGGAAAAGGCCTGTGTTTAAAGCAATGATTATTATTCAAGTATTTAAACCCAAATTTGATATTTTAACTCTGGCAACATCTAACATGTTGTGGTTTAAACCCAACCAACCACGCAGCTCGTTCACTCACTCAACCCCCCTTTCTT